>OVAP01002641.1:5866-18841 GCA_900406295.1 Aurinia saxatilis
AATCATATCAAAGAGAAGTAAAACAAGGTAGAAAACGAATGACGAGAAGCACACAAATCAATACATGAAATAAGTAGGCTCAATAGGAGAATAAAAATAACATAAATGGTTTACAATATGCAAGTCATTATAAGACGATACTAATTACGACACCGAAGATAGGAAGAGTAAGGAGATCGATCACACCTCTTGTCCCTAAAAATCTTTGGGACGTCGGAGTAAATGTCATAAGAATCAAGGGGATCCCTAAGCATGCTTATTTCCAGTTGGACATCCGAATCAAGTAAGTTCATCTGGGAAAATCAATATCTTGAGGAACAAACCCTAAATCCTAATGATCAACATATAAACCATATGCAGTAAAACTAAACCATGACTATCAAATATAAACCCTAAAAAGCAAACACTAAAACCTAATGATCAAAATATCAATCCTAATTAATAAACCTTAAACCCTAGTGATCAAATATATCCTAATTAGTAAATCTTAATAGTGATCAAATATAAACCATTATAAGGAGCAAAAACTAAAGGTTAAGGATGAAAATATAAACCTTAAGGAGCAAACCTTAAACTTTAATGATCAAACTATAAACTCTACGGAGTAAATAACAAACCTTAATAATCAAATATAAACCCTAAAGAGCAAACACTAAACCCTAATAATCAAAATATAAACCCTAATTAGTAAACCTTAAATCCTAATGATCAAATATAAACTTTGTGGAGTAAATAATAAACCCTAATAATCAAATATAAATCATAAAGAGTAAACACTAAACCCTAATAATCAAAATATAAATCTAATTAGTAAACCTTAAATCCAAGTGATCAAATATAAAACCTAAGGAACAAACCCTAAATGTTAATAATGAAAATATAAACCCTAAGGGGCAAACCATAAACCCTAAGGGGCAAACCATAAACCCTAATGAGCAAACTATAAATGAATACTAAACTTTATGATTAAATATAAACCCTACGGAGCAAACATCAAACCTTAATGATCAAACTATAAACCCTAATGATCAAGTATAACCCTAAGGAACAAGAACAAAATCTTAATAATGGAAATATAAACCACAAATCCTAAACCATACACTCTAATGAGCAAACTACAAACCTTATTTAGTAAACATTAAACCCTAATGATCAAATATAAACCCTCTGAAACAAACAATAAATCATAATGATCAAATTTAATATATTATAAGTAAACAATTACATCTTAAATGATCTACCGTCTTTATAGTATTTATATTTATGAATATGTTGGAATAAGAATGAACAGTTTGAGTATTTGTCGGAGGGGTCAAATCGAATTAATAATCAATAATATGTAGCGTATCACATAATTCCGTACTACTGCTAAACTTCTAATTACCGTTTATTTTATGATCGTTTTAAGCAAATACCCATTCAACAATAAGTGGTCTTATTTTCATTGTTTTTTTTCTTCTTACAAACAGTTTACTAAGTTGGATTGTTTTATGAAAAATTTAGTGTGTTATTTCTTATATTACTATTATTTTGTGATTTTGGAAAAAGTAATAAATGTATGATTCGCTTAGGGTGTTCCAAAACATTAGACCGGCACTCAAATTACATGCTAAATCATTCAATGGTGTTCAATAAACGCTAATCTGTCTGTGACTTGCAATGGCAAAAGTTCAAGTTATCATCATCATCAAATATTCTTCTAAACTACTGTAGACCAATGTGATCCCCCGAGTCCAGAGTATAAATGTGTGAAGAAAATCTCAGAGCTCAGTTCTCATATCATTGCCTAATTGACTGAACATGATGCCAATATCCATTCCTTGATTCACTGTAGGTATGACTACTGCATAAGGGCACTGTGTGGAAAATCCGACTTTTTTGTTTTTGGATTGCTTTATCGATTTGCTTAGCCTGTTTACGCATCGCTGGAACTTCTTATGGCAGCTTATGTTAGTCATACCTGCAAAATGGGGAACAAATAAGCAAGGCCTCAGCGTAAGTGTGTCAACTCAAGAACAAATTTTAGCACTTGAACTCGTTAAACCATTAAACTGTGACAGCTATGACCACTAAAGTAAACAGGGTAACTTCATATGATGATAGCAACAAGGAAAAATAAAAGATGAGATGATAAGCTCCCTAAAGCAGTAGGGTAACTTAATATCACCCGAGCCTGGTAGCCTTAAGAAAATTTCTTACTTGAAATCCTAGCACCTCTGCATTATTCAGCACTTCGTTTATAGAAATCAAACAGACCAGATTGGCTGCACTCTCAAATTCATTGTCTAATGAAGCCGTTTTACATTCATACTGAATCCAGAGTTAATTTCAGTTTACCTTGCTCTTTTTAGAACTTGAGATGATTAACACCAAAACTACATATCCCAATTCGTAAACCTTTTCTTCGTTAAAATGCATCTAAAAGCGGAGAAAATACAAACCATAGAGTAAGGGATTTGGCATGCTTAAATGATTACCTTTAGCCTCAACGCAACTGTCATGAACCATACAACAAGCATCAAGATCATCACAAGGCTCCTCACCAGGACATCCAGAGTGTCCAATCCCACAATACTTGCCATATCGAATAGAAAGAGCTGAATACAACAGTATAAAAACTGAGTAGCTTAAATACCAAAAAAGATTCCTGGAAGACACTGTAGAAAAGCTAAATCTTACTGTCGCAATTCTGTGCAATGCAGGTTCTGGCGCACTCCTGTAACAATTTGATTCAAACAAATTACCACAAAAGAATTATAAAAGACATCAAGAAGTGAAATAGCAAGTCAATGTCTGAATCTGAGATTTTTTACAAGGTTCCAGTTAGTCAAACTCATAAGCTAATTCTGCATAATGCAATTCTTTCTCAGATTCCTAGAGACTTTCCCGGAAAAAACAGAACACAGAATGAAGAGTCAGGGGAAAAATAACCAAACCTCGCTGCGAACGACATCGACAAGGACAAGGAAGAGGAAGAAAGCTGCCGAAAAACGGAACATCATTGTCGTCGTTTCTTTCTCTATCTCTATCTTAATGGTGGTTGTCTTCTTAGCTAAGGTTCCGTAATATTTCCAATTGTCTCCTTAGATCCCATTGGTCCTTCCTGCTTTCTCGCCTCTTGCTCTATTCCACATAACGAATTTTTATTATATCTTAAAAAAATTAGTTAAGTTAATAAATTTATCTTCAGTCAACCCAAATAACTGGATTAACATTTATTTTTCGAATTTGGTTGGTGCAGACTAATTTTTTTACCCAAAAGGCTAACAATACTTACAGCTTCAAAAGGTTGAATAACACGTTATTTTCAAAATTACCACCCTTTTGCATTGTTCTTACATTGTTGAGAGTTTTGTTTGTAAATTCACGACAAATGAATATATATAAGAAATAAAGTCCTGGGATGTTTATAATATCGAACCAGAGAATAATTTTTTATCTAAGAAGAATCTTAAATCGAATGTCTTTTTTTCTCATTTCTTATTAGAAGAATTACCAAAATGGTGGTTTTTACTTAGCTCCAAAAACTCTGTTTCAGGGAAAATACTGAAAATAAAGACTCGAGGAAGCAATCAGATGGAGGGAGTTACAGGCGTCAGAAGAATATCCCCACGCAACAGTGCTCTTGTCTCAATTTCAAGGGTAGTAGCCGGTGAAGGTGAATCCTCTGCCAACGATTTCACCTGCGCAATACCATGCAAAGCATTCTAGGCCAAACAATGCAGCGATTCCTGCATCTTCCACCTTCAGATTTGCTCTATTCTTCAATAAGGTCTTTGCGTAATCTACTTCTTTCCAGAGTGTCTCATAGCGGGCGGGAATGCTGTAAGAAGTAGAAAGAGTATGAGCTACATAACCAAGTTCGAAAATTTACAGTAATTTTAACGCAATGAGGTGAACTCAAAACCACCATCAAGAATGAAAAAACAAGACAGGCATTCAAAGCCACCGTTAAGAAAGAGGTGGTAATAACATTACAGTACAGAAGTTAACCATATCATCTGAGATTTACCAGCTCAACTCAAAGACAAGCATTAGTTTGAAACCGATACTAATACCAATTTTAACTGGAGAACAAAATCTATTAGAGAATACAACAAAGTAATCTAAGTACTCCAATTTCAGTTCTATCAAGCAATAGTCCAAACCCAACTCAGCATTAGGTGAAGTGCCAAATATATTAAAATGTTGAAAAAATGTCAAAGAGATAGAGAGAGAAGTAAAGGTATTGACCTAGCAAGACGAGTGTAGAGTAATTGCTTAGACAATTCGCTGCACTTCTCTACAGTTGCAGGCTCCTGAATAAAATGCTTGTTCTTCTCCATCAATTGTTTGTAGTAGGAAGTCCCATGCTTGGCCACAAACTTCGATGCCTGACATGCCTTTGACTGAAGTTGTACCAATTTTGATGCCATGTTTTCAAATTCAAAATCCTTCAAAAAATCATAGACAAATGAAACAACAACCCAGTTTAGCTTTTACCAATTCAAAGTCAGCTCGTGAATAAGTAGAATTCCAGATTTTCTCAAGCAATTCACGATTCATTCAAGGCACCTTAATGGTAATCCAAAAGATTTAAGATTTTCATCGAATCCACACAATTGAAGCCAGATCGCTAAAACCCTAGTCCCCAATTCAAGAATCACAGATGGAACAAGTCTCAACAGTGTAAAATCCAATCACAACAAAACCCATAACTCCCACAAACTGAAATATCGCCAAGTGAAGAGATCACAGATAGATCTGAGACTCAAAGCACAGAATAAACCCCTAGAAAGCAAAACCCAAAAACAAGAAGAAGAAGAAGAAGATACATAGACAGAAATGAGATTCTGAAAAACGAAATCAGAGAAAGAATCAATCGGTGATCTTTCACCAAAACCGTACCTTCCGGCGTGCTTGCCACTTCCTCAAGAATCACACAGCCCTCACCTACACTGCTTATATCTGAATAACCGACCCGGATTGAATTAAACCAAAAAATATAAGAAATAAACCGGCGGCTTAAAAAATGGACCGGCGGCTTAAACATAAGTTTTGTCTTCCTTCCTAAAACCCTAAATCTTTGCTTTCCGAATCTGACTCCAAAACCCTAATTTTCTCTCTCTACCTCTCTGACTTTGGTGCAATGACTACGAAGAACAACATCAACGGAGGGTCTGAACAAAATCAGAAGACGAAGTTACCTGTTGAAGATGCTGATGAGTCAATGTGCGATGCTACTGATAATGCCGATGACACAACAAGCGCTGATTACTACTTCGATTCTTACTCCCATTTTGGTAACCCCCAAATTTCATTGTTTTCTCTGTTTCCTTCTCCACAAAGTACTAATTTTGTTTTCAATCGCTTGATTTTGCAGGTATTCATGAAGTAAGGATCTTGCATTTTCAGTGTGGACTCATTTGTTCTGTATAATTGTAATGTCTGATTTGATGATGATTTTTGTCTTATTATTAGGAAATGTTGAAGGATGTAGTGAGGACAAAGAGTTACAGGGATGTTATTTACAAGAACAAGTTTCTTATCAAGGATAAAATCGTTCTTGATGTTGGAGCTGGAACAGGAATCTTGTCTCTCTTCTGTGCTAAAGCAGGAGCAGCTCACGTGTACGCAGTATGTCCTTGTCTTCTCTGTTTTAATCCTAATTGGCTCTGAGTGACTGACTTTGGATAAATGTGATTGACGAATGGTTTTTTGAATAGGTTGAATGTTCTCAAATGGCTGACACGGCAAAGGAGATTGTTAAGTCGAATGGATTTTCTGATGGTATATGTCTTTAGAGTATTATTTGAATGCATAATTACCTGATGGTAGTTAGTGAACAAGTAATTGTTTGTTTTGGGCAGTTATAACGGTTTTGAAAGGGAAGATGGAAGAAATCGAACTACCTGTTCCTAAAGTGGATGTGATTATCTCTGAATGGATGGGTTACTTTTTGTTGTATGAAAATATGTTGGACACTGTTTTGTATGCTCGCGATAAATGGCTGGTAAGTGACAGATTTTGCCTTGTTTACAGTTATGTCTATGATGGCTTGATTATTGAACACTTCTTTATGCTCTGGGAATTTTCTTGCTTTAGGTTGATGGTGGAGTTGTTTTACCAGATAAAGCTTCTCTGTATCTTACAGCCATAGAGGATGCTCACTACAAAGAAGACAAAGTAGAATGTGAGTATGAAGAAAACCTTTTCTCACTTTTGTCTAACATCTGTCTTTGTTATGCCTAAGTTCCCTCATTGAAACTTGATTTCTTAAACCGATTCCTTTCTTCGTCTCATATACAGTTTGGAATAATGTGTACGGGTTTGACATGTCATGCATCAAGAAAAGAGCAATTACTGAACCTCTTGTTGACACGGTGGATGGTAACCAAATTGTAACAGATAGCAAGCTACTAAAAGTAAGTAGCGTTGTGTTTAAAGTAGTTACTGATATCCTGGTTCATCTAACCTTTCATTACCTGTAACTAATGCGGGTTCCATTTATTTTGGCTGTTTTCTTATAAAGACCATGGATATCTCTAAGATGGCTTCTGGAGATGCTTCCTTCACAGCTCCATTTAAGCTTGTCGCACGACGAAATGACTATATCCATGCCCTTGTAGCCTACTTTGATGTATCGTTCACCATGTGCCACAAGATGATGGGTTTCTCAACAGGTTAACATTTCTTTGAAAAGTGTTCTGATTATTTGATTTCCAAAACAACGTACATATATATGTTGATGCTAGCTTTCTCGATGTTTGGATGCAGGACCGAAATCTCGGGCTACTCACTGGAAACAAACAGTGCTGTACTTGGAAGATGTTCTGACCATATGCGAGGGTGAAACACTCAGCGGAAACATGACCATTGCACAAAACAAAAAGAATCCCAGAGATGTTGACATAAAGCTTAGCTATTCTTTGAATGGCCAGCATTGCAAGATCTCAAGGACTCAGCTCTACAAAATGCGGTAAAGCTCCAGATGAAGTAAAATCCCCCCAACAAGTCTCTTTCATCACCTTGGGGCTGAGAAACAAATCGCCGTCTGTAATTTTATTTGTATTCATTCTTGATATGTTTTCCTTTTGAATTCTATAAACATCCAATCTCTTTTTCTCTTGTCCTAGAAACTAGACTTGGACATGGACAGAACAAACTATTAGAGCTGGTTTTCTTTATCATCTTTGACAGTTTCTGGTTCTTCCGAAGATGTTGAAGATCCTTTCCACAAATTTTGTATATCATGTTTAAGATTTTCTTTGAATGTCTCTCCACACTCCCCACTTGTGTAAAATTCAAAAACCGAGTGTAAGACTATTTGGGTCGTTGGATCCATAACGGGATTCCGTAATCCCTACTTCTTTGGTACGTATTTAATCTAATCCTGTTCCGTAATTTCCTAGTGAACTTGCTCATGAAGCCAAAACTGCCTCTTGATTCTCATCTTCTGGTTAGTTTTCTAAACCGTGCATGTTCTGCTGTGCTTACATATAATACTGAGAACTTATGCGTTAAATGAGGTTGATTAGTATCCATTTCGCTTCAGCATATATATATACAGCATTTTGAATGGCCTTATGATTAAACCTCTCTTCATGAAGAAATCTGAAGAAGAAATTGTTTCGAGGAAAGTTTTGTATGATGCTGTTGTTTTCGTAGATTACCCTAACCTAATACCTGTCCACCAAGTTCGCTGCAATCCTATCAAAAAATTGTTTCTGAGGAAAGTTTTGTATGATGCTGTTGGTTAATTCTTACGCGTGAAGCTTTAGGATTTTGCATGTACAAAACATGATTTCAAAGTTGAGTCTTTTGCGAGTTCTATAAATTAATCCTTTTATATAATTCAGGAAGGACAAAGATCAGAAAAGATCAATGTCTTATTCTCACTTCTCAGTTGCGTTTACAAGTAACAAAATAGATGAAAGTGATTGGAGGCGATGTTTCAGAAACCAGGTCTTCCCATAAAGGTAAAAATCAAGCATATGAATTATATTTGAAATGCTTAAATGGGAGTAGCTTGGGCTTGAGAAAAAGATAAGCTCAAGCTTGTTCTTCACATGAGTGCTTCAAATGGGGACAAGAGATCCTTTGATAACTTTGGATGCACTTATTGGCAGCCAACTACCTCCAAGCTACTTAGCCAAGAGTTTATGGTTCAAACTGTCTTCACGATATTTCAATCCTTCAAAACTTTACTATGGAGACGGAGTTAAATTTTGGTTTCAGAGACTTGAATGCTCACTTATTGGCAGCCAACTACCTCCAAAATATTTGGCCAAGATTGCTGTGCAACCTTTACTTCTCCACAAACTGTACATTTCAATTGTTGTATCCATAAACTTGTATTTTTAATGCAAGAAAACCAAACAAAGTAAATGAAATTGAATGTCACTTTTTGTATTCATTCATTTATTTTGGATGAGCCAACACATGGGGAGTTGGGAACCGTCCGAGTTAACTAAATAAATGGAAGGGGGAGGGATAAAGTCCTGAAAAAGATAACCAACCATTTTGAAACAAAGAAACGAGTGTGAAAATAACTCAGAAGAGAAGAGCAACTGATTTTGGAAGTAAGCAGATCAGCATGGAAAGGGTAAAGACACCATTTCACGAGCATCCTTTGATACCTTTTACTCGTTTTGCTTTTGGTCGGTGTGAGGTGTGCCAGCCACTCGATGATGATTACGCTGTTATGCACCAACAAGGGTACGGCCTCAGGAGCGGTATAGACTTTTACATCTACGGAGGCTACCGCTGCAATGTGCTGGGGTGTGAGGAAACTGATTATCTTGTGTTACATAAAGAGTGCGCCAAGCCTTTACAAGAAATCAACCACTCTTCCCATCCCGACCATTCTCTAAAACTGATCATCCTAGACTTGGAGTCATCTAGTTGTACTTTATGTGGAGAAACAGAGTTCAAAGTCGGTTATTGCTGTTCAATATGTGATTTCAAGCTGGATTTGGGGTGTGCAAGGAGGCCAGAACCACATGTTATTCCTGAAAATTCCTACGGGCACAAGCATCCGCATCCACTCCAACTCGTCTGTGAACCTACGGCTGAAGTATGGAAACTCTGCAATGCATGTCACGTATATATAAACCTGACATCCCCACATTATAGATGTCAGCCGTGTGAATTTCTCATCCATGCTGATTGTCTGGATCTTTTTCCAGAAGCATACCACAGTTCCCACCCCCAACACCCACTCAAGTCACTTAAATCTCAAGTCCCTCATTACGCCGACGAGGAATGCCTTCTTTGCGGCACAGAGTTTGATAACCAACATCACCAAGTTCACCACTGTGATGTTTGCAATTTCAGCATATGCAGAGCTTGCATGAAAAACCCACCACCGGTTGATGTTGTTTGCCCGACGACCCATCAACATCAACTTCATCTTGTTTCAAGAGTCATCAAATTCATTTGCAATGCGTGTGGAACACGAGGTGACCGAAGTCCTTATTTCTGTCTTGAATGCAATTTCATGATTCATCGGGAGTGTATCGATCTACCCCGTGTCATCAACATCAACCGCCACGATCACCGCATCTCTTACACCCGTCGTCTCGGACATGGAGAGTGGAAATGCAGAGTCTGCCGTAAAAAAATGAATGGGTTCTACGGCGCTTATACTTGCTCCAAGTGTCCTAGTTTTGCAGTTCATTCACGATGCGCAACGAGTAAAGATGTATGGGACATGATTGAGCTGGAAGGGATACCCGAAGAAGAGGAAATTCCGCCATTCAAGGTGATTGATGATAACACCATAAAACATTTCAGCCACGATCATAACTTACAATTCAACAAGGATGGTGGGATTCTACATGAAAGCACACTATGTAAAGCATGCGTCTTACAGATTTGCTCAGAACCCTTCTATTCTTGCAAGCAGTGTGATTTTATTCTTCACGAAAAATGTGCTAACCTGCCACTGAAGAAACGTCATGTGCGCAACAACCAACCATTCACACTAGTCACAGATTCTCACTTAATAATTCCTAAGTGTGGGCTTTGTCGCCAAGATTTCACAGGTTTCAGTTACAGTTCTGGCCCTTATGTGGCTATAGACGCACGATGCGTTTCAATTTCAGATTCACTCATGCACGAAAGCCATCCACATCCTTTATACTACTCCACACTTGAAACTGATTGTTGCAGTAGATGCGAGAACGAGGAAATCTTTCTCTTCAGATGTGAAGAATGTGACTATATTTTGGACGGTAAGTGCGCTCTTCTACCAAAGAAGGTGATGAAAAATAGGTACGATGATCATCCTCTCTTTTTGTCTTATGTTGAGAAGGACGTGGATGTCGAATACTGGTGTGAGGCATGTGAAACAAGAGTGAATCCAAATGAAGGGTTCTATGCATGCAACGATTGTGGGGTAATTTTGCATATTTCATGCGTTGTGGGAGACTTCTCATATATCCTGCCAGGTTCAGTAGCACGCTCAAATGAAGAAGTGGTATCCAACACCTCTATCTGTAGACCACTTTGCTCTGTGTGTAACACTCGATGCAAGCTGCCTTCCATTCTTAAGGCTTCCAAGGCCGGAGTCGATGTATACTTTTGTTCTTTAGGATGTCGAATAAGTATAGAGGATGATAGGACAATGTCTGTCAATAGAAGCTTTCTGTCACCTTCCTAATCCTGTGCTATAATTATGTTTTAATTAATGCTTGCGTAGAGTTAAATAATATTAAACATTTAGGCTCTAACTGGTGACCACTATAGGAACAAAAGGAATGATGAAGAATAAGAATGACAGGAATGAAAAGGAACAAAATTTCAGGAATGAAAGGGAATTGTAAAAAAAAGTGGTTCCTTTTGTTCCTCCTCGAATTTGATTGGGAATATTTTTGTTCAATAATTCTCTGCAGGAGAAGGAATGAAGAGGAACGAAAAGGAATCAAAGGAACAAAAAATTCCTTACAAATGGTGTAATTTTAAGGAACGGAAAGGAATTCAGTATTCCTCTTCATTCTTTTTCCTTTTATTGGTCACCATTTGGAGTCTTACAATGTATAAGTACTGGTATTCAATGTTGGAATTTGATTAGTGTATGAGAAAACTAAGAACAGAAAGAAGAACAAAGTTTATGATAATTACCAGAAACACACAACTTTTATTTATTAGGAAACTTGATTATTTTACAACACGTATCAATATCTTAAAATAAACTACAAAGAACACAATTGAAACAACACAATCAACAAGAATTGCAACTCTTCACTTGTGTCTCTTTAATTAATAACTACCAAATACAATGTAACTTTACTTTATGCCAGATATTGGATTATAATTCAACACTGCCCCTTAATCAAATCTTGGCTTCACTCCAAGCTTTTTTTCAAACTCTTCAAACCTTGCGATTTTTGCAGCCACCACCACTCAACCATGCACCTTCCTAGCTGATTTTTCGTGATTCTTCACATGCACTGAATAGCATATGATTTTCATCATCGTCATCTTCAAGGCTTATGTGTGCCTTCTCGTACTTCTTCATACAACACTCCTTTGCAAGATAAACCAACTTTGCCACATTTGTAGCATTCTTTTGTGTTCCACACGTTTTTGCCTTTATCTTCCTGATTAGATTTTCTCTAACAATCAACATCTGGAGCTGCACCACTTTTGGCCGTTGCCGTGGTGTCCATGTCTTTTGTTGTTCTCTGGCTCGTACCCAGATCTTCCTCTTCTTGCTCGAGCGTTAAACACCCCTTCTGTCATGTTTTCATCATCACTGGATTCCACACGTTTTTCGTGTGCTTTCAGAGTTCCTATCAACTTTGTCACCAATAACGAAGTCATATCCTTCATTTGCTCTATGATAGCCACTATGCTGTCAAAATTTTGCGAGAAGAGAGATTAAGATTTCTTGAACAATTTAAAGTTTTTGTTTACCAACAACCTACGTGAAAATTTATTGTTAATGAGTATATACTTTTGTTTTTAATCCCTTTTTATCGTTAATGAGTATACTTTTAACAAATAAACACAGTGATTCCCAGCGCGTGGAATCCAAGTAATTAATGAATTTAGCTATTTTTCCTTTTCGTTTTTATATGATCTTATAGTCAAAACACATGAATTTAAAAGAGTTTTCGTAAAATAACAACATATGCAAAAAGATGATATAAGTAAGCAAGAAACGTTGTGCAAGAGACACAAAGGACAAGGGATGTGTCCAAAAAACACAAATAACACATCTATATATTTAAAATAATGTGTAACTGTCGGTTTTATTATTATGCCTTAATCATGGACGTAACCGATTCTAAAGCAACAACGAGGAGGCCAGAACCACATGTTCTTCCTGAGAATTCCTACGAACACGAGCACCCACTCCAACTCGTCCGTGAACCTACGGCTGAAGTATGGAAATTATGCAACGCTTGTCACGTGTATGTAAATCTGAGAGCCCCACATTATAGATGTCAGCCGTACGAATTTCTCATCCATGTTGATTGTGTTGATCTTTTTCCAGAAGCGTACCACAGTTCCCACCCCCAACACCCACTCAAGTCACTTAAATCTCAAGTCCCTCATTACGCCAACAACAAGTGCCTGTAAGACCAATATTTGTAAAATACTACGGAATTAACAATTTAACCAAGCAAGTACACAACTTTAAGGAAATAGATAAGATCTAAGAATGGAGGCGAGATATGATCTCTTTCCTTAACTCAAAGAATCTCCCGTAGTGTGACAGGTTTTTTTATAGATTCATGAGTCCCAGGATACAACCATAGGAAACCATATCTCATGGTTCTAACGAACATAGTAATCTACTATACTCTCGAAATACCTAAAGAAGTACCTTTAGAGGTAAGATATTACTAGAGAGAGTTTTGTTTTTTGTGTGAAAGAGAATTTTTTTTCTATCCCCCCTTAAGGCATAGAGTGCATATATTTATAGTGAGTAGAAATTAATCTCAAGAGGTAAGAGTTTTGATAAGCTCAAAAGTCCAAAACGTTTTT
>OVAP01002642.1:0-18833 GCA_900406295.1 Aurinia saxatilis
TCGGTTCCGGTTCGGTTCTTCGGTTCCAGTTACTTATGCCCACCCCTATTTTTAACCAACAAAATCACCTTTTAAACAACAAACAATCCGTTAAAAAAAATGTTACTGTTTTTTTATTACTTAAACTTAAAACCAAATTTGTTTACATACAAGAATGTATGCATCACTACCAGATACATTATTTCAAATATCACAAATCTTTTATGTTAAAAAGATTCAATAATGGCAGACCCAAAAAGAAGAGGATGGTTTCAATAGTTTGAAAAAGTGAAAAGATTCAATGATTCTTTTTGCTAATGTTATTGCATGAAATGTATTTTATATAACAAAGGTTATATTTAAAAATATTTGTTGAAAATGTGAAGTAAGCAACAAGTCTACTAAACAGATATCTCGAATCTACTATTAAAAAATAAGAAAAAGAATGTAACAGAAGTCTACTAACAAATTTTTGTGTGGTGATTAAAAGAAATCCAAACAAATATGTGAAAAACTATGCTAAATCAATATGATCTTTGAAAAAAATATATGATGCTAAACAACATAAGTCTGCATTACAAATCTATCAATATATAAAGCCTATACAAAAAATGAATAAGTGTTTGCATTTACCATAACTAAATCAAACAAAAAAAATCTGTAAAGAATAATTTTCATTTTCAATAACTCTAAAAGTAAAATTCACTTTTAGCTATTTTCATTTGTATTATAAACATCAACAGCATTTTAAATTTTATATCTTTCATAAATTTATTGAAAAATGAAATTGAGATCCCAATGTAAAAAAAAAATTATATAATTTTCAAAGAAAACAGAATAACAGATAATGGCAAACGAACTCATGAAACTTCAATTTTTTTAACCTTGACGCGCCACTGTCAGAGAGAGTTTTTTCCCCCACTTGTGTAGTGTGTGTAAAAAGGCAAAAACGTCTCTGTCTCAGTCGCTTAAACTTTTCTCTCTCTCATTTTTTTTAATTTGCCGTCTCTATGGTCTAATCGTGTACCTCCTCTGCTTCTTAAAGCCTTCTCTCTTTTGGTCTTTTTCGTCTCTTCTCTCTTCCATTTCTCCCACCATAAAATCTTTGTGATAAGAGAGAAGAGAAGCTACTACTCTTCAGTTTTCAGGTTCTTCTTTTCAACACTATTTCGTAAGCATTAATACATTCACTCTCTCTTTATCTTAATAGGGTATGCTAATAGTGTTCGAGGCTCTGCATTAATTCCCCTGTTTGGTCTCTTTCCAGATTTATAAAGACAATAAAAGATGTTTACTTTTGTATAAAAATCATCATAACAGATCATTGCTTATAACCATCTCAAACTTTTCTCCTCCCTCATTTTCTTGAATTTTGTATATGCAAATTGACCAAAATTTGGTGTTTCTCTCGAGTGTTAGATCTCTGAGTGTAAATGGGTTTCTTCTGTTTTTCGATCTTGTAGATTGATATTTGGGGTTTTTGATGATGCAGATGAAGAAGGGATGGTGGTGAGATGGGAAGTAGTAATGTTAGGAGGAGTAGGAGATGAAGGAGAGGCAACGTTGGAGTAGTGAAGAAGATGCATTGTTACGCGCTTACGTTAGACAGTTCGGTCCGAGAGAATGGCATCTTGTCTCCGAGCGTATGAACAAGCCTTTGAACCGTGATGCTAAGTCTTGTCTTGAGCGGTGGAAGAACTATCTTAAGCCTGGGATCAAGAAAGGGTCTTTGACTGAGGAAGAACAGAGGCTTGTGATTCGTCTTCAGGAGAAACACGGTAACAAGTGGAAGAAGATCGCTGCGGAAGTTCCAGGGAGGACTGCGAAACGGTTAGGGAAGTGGTGGGAAGTGTTTAAGGAGAAGCAACAGAGAGAAGAGAAAGAGAGTAATAAGAGAGTTGAGCCTATTGATGAGAGTAAGTACGATCGGATTCTCGAGAGTTTTGCTGAGAAGCTTGTGAAAGAACGGTCTAACGTTGGCTCTGTTTCGGTTCCTGCTGCTGCCTCCGCTATGGCTAGTTCTAATGGAGGGTTCTT
Source organism: Aurinia saxatilis (assembly GCA_900406295.1). Taxonomy (NCBI): domain Eukaryota; kingdom Viridiplantae; phylum Streptophyta; class Magnoliopsida; order Brassicales; family Brassicaceae; genus Aurinia; species Aurinia saxatilis. Next base: position 2,017 of record OVAP01002642.1, read on the forward strand.
GCATTCTGACCAACAAGCTCCTCCTCCTTCTAACCCGGTGATACCGCCTTGGTTAGCTAATCCTAACAATGGGAACAATGTTGTTGTGAGGCCTCCATCGGTGACTCTTACTTTATCGCCATCCACTGTGGCTGCAGCTACGCCTCCACCGCCTATCCCTTGGTTACAGCAACAGCCTGAGAGAGGAGGAGCAGGAGAAAGCAGCCCAGGGGGTCTTGTGTTAGGGAGTATGATGCCTTCTTGTAGTGGTGGTGGTAGTGAGAATGTGTTTTTGTCCGAGCTTGTGGATTGTTGTAGAGAGTTGGAGGAAGGGCATAGAGCTTGGGCAGAGCATAAGAAAGAGGCGGCTTGGAGACTAAGGAGGCTGGAGCTGCAGCTAGAGTCAGAGAAGAGTTGTAGACAAAGGGAGAAGATGGAGGAGATTGAGGCAAAGATGAAAGCTCTGAGGGAAGAGCAGAAGATCGCGATGGAGAAGATCGAAGGAGAGTATCGAGAGCAGCTTGTTGGTTTGAGGAGAGACGCCGAGGCTAAGGAGCAGAAATTGGCTGATCAATGGACCTCTAAACATATCAGACTCACCAAGTTTATTGAACAGAACATGGGTTGCAGGCAGAGGCTGTTAGACCGTCCTTAAACATTGAACAATAATTTTTCTGCTAAGCTCTCTTCTTCTCCTCCTCTTTGTTGTCATGTAATGTAAGCATTTTTTTTTGGTTTTTTTTCTTTTTTTCTTTCTGTTATCATTTTGTGTCTCCAATGTTAAATCAGACTTTTTGGTTCCTTAACTCCTCAGCTTTTGTTGTATGTGTTGGTCTCTTCTTCTGTCATTTGGTATCTCAAGCTTGATTTTAAGTTTAGACATTAATATACAACTGCAAACTTTCTCATCGCTTATAAACATAACTGATTTAAGTGTACGGGTGTCTATTAAATATGAGTTACGTAGAAAAGATGTAAACAGATAGGCCTTGGAAGGCAACCTACATATTCATTAAAGAGAAAGAGGTGTGACATTATTGACTCAAAAACACAGTTGCATTCTCCAACTAGATAAGAATAAGAAACCAGATTTGTAACCATACTACAGATTACCATAAAAATCCTTGAAAATGTCTTTTGCCAGAATTTCAAAATATAAAAGAACAAAAACAAAGAGCAGCATAAGGGAAGGCTAAAACCCGGCTGGATGAGTGATCGGAAAACCCGGCAGCGCTTCTTCTTTGGAAAAAAGGATCAGCTTCTAGCTTAGAAGCACTTCCTGTGAACAATCGACGGGCCTGACTCGTCATACTCTGCCTTTGCGATCCACATCTGCACAAGTTAAAACACATACACAGGGATAAACCATTTTTAGACCAGATGCATGACAATTATAGACTGATGGAAACTGAATCTAGTCGGTTTAGTGGAAAGAAATGATGGGAGTGTGTGTACCTGCTGGAAGGTACTGAGGGAGGCTAGGATGGATCCTCCAATCCAGACAGAATATTTCCTCTCTGGAGGTGCAACCACTTTGATCTTCATGCTGCTTGGAGCCAAGGCAGTGATCTCCTTGCTCATCCTGTCAGCAATTCCCGGGAACATAGTGGTTCCACCACTGAGTACAATGTTACCGTACAAGTCCTTTCTGATATCGACATCACACTTCATTATGGAGTTGTAGGTTGTTTCATGGATACCGGCATTCTCCATACCAATCATAGATGGCTGGTAAAGAACCTCAGGGCAACGGAATCGCTCAGATCCGATGGTGATCACTTGTCCATCAGGGAGCTCATAGTTCTTCTCAACAGCTGAGCTTGTTTTGGCTGTCTCAAGCTCCTGCTCGTAGTCAAGAGCAATGTAGCAGAGCTTCTCCTTTATGTCTCTGACAATTTCACGCTCTGCTGTGGTAGTGAAAGAGTAACCACGCTCAGTTAGGATCTTCATCAGTGCATCCGTGAGGTCACGACCAGCAAGATCAAGACGCAGAATCGCATGAGGAAGGGCATAACCCTCATAGATAGGAACAGTGTGACTCACACCATCTCCAGAGTCAAGCACAATACCTGCACATCCATAATTCAAAAGGCTTTACATTTTCGTTCTGCAAAAAAATGTACAAAGATTATACCACAAAGTATAGCTTCACTCACCGGTTGTACGACCACTGGCGTAAAGGGAAAGCACAGCCTGAATAGCCACATACATAGCAGGGGCATTGAAAGTCTCAAACATGATCTGAGTCATCTTCTCACGATTAGCTTTCGGGTTAAGAGGTGCCTCAGTGAGTAGAATCGGATGCTCCTCAGGAGCAACACGAAGCTCATTGTAGAAAGTGTGATGCCAAATCTTCTCCATGTCGTCCCAATTGTTAACAATCCCGTGCTCAATCGGGTACTTGAGAGTTAGAATACCTCGCTTGGATTGAGCTTCATCGCCAACATAAGCATCCTTCTGTCCCATCCCAACCATGACACCGGTGTGACGAGGACGACCCACAATGCTAGGAAACACAGCTCGAGGCGCATCATCCCCAGCAAAACCAGCCTATTCAATACAGAAACATAAATTTTAGACAAGAATCGTATGTACATTGTTGAAATGATGATCAATTACGACAATGTTCATACCTTAACCATTCCAGTTCCATTGTCACAGACAAGAGGTTGAATGTCTTCACCATCAGCCATTTTATACAATTCTGCAAAAACCAAAAACATTATATGAATCAAATATTCATGATAACAACAATGCATCTCTTGTGTTGGGATATAGGAAACCGTATGGATCATGTGTAAGCAAAAGAATTGATTATAATACAAAAAAACGAATTCTTAATCAACGAAAGACAAAACCAAACCCAGATCCAGAATCAGAAAACCAATATAAAATTGAATATGAATATTATAAAAATACAAGAGTTGAAAACATCAGTCGCAATAGAAGATGGTTGGATTAAACAATAGACGATTAATTAAATCGGATAAACACAGATCGGAGATCAGTACATGGGATTAAAAGGGTAAGTGCAGCCAATAGAGGAAAGCGAGAATAACAAAAGACCAGATCCAAAACAAAACAAGAAAACTCACATTGAGAGAAATCGGAACGACGATTATGTAATCAAATCGATGCAGGAGAAAAGAAAAACAACGTAAAAATGGATGATCGAAAGACAGATATCGAAATTACCTGAGAGAGAGAGTAATATGAACTGCAGGAGACAATGGAAATGGAAGGAGAAGCGGAAAATGAATGGCGAGAGAGTCCAAAGCCTTCGAATTCGGCCCACCTCGTTTTCCACTTCGTCTTTTTCTCTGAAATTACATTTTTACCCTCTCTATTTTTTACACCACCACTCGGCCCACTCTGAAAATGAAGGGCTTTTTACTTCATAACTTGAACATCTCCTCTCAATCAACAACAACAACCCCCACCCACACAATCTACAAATCACAAAAAAGGCTTCATGTGTCTTTTTCCTGCTTTCAACGTTAGAGATTTTTCAGGTTTAAATTTGGTGAATGAAATTGCACAAAGGAGTCGTGGAAGAAGGTACATTAAACCAACTCATAAAGTTCCAGAAATACAATGGATTGGATTGTTGTTAGTGGTTATGATGGTGGTGGTCCATAATCATAGGTGTAACAAACATATATACATCTTAACATAACATGACTATAACTAGTAAACAAGTAACCAAAGATACCTTTTTCACATGCAAGTAGCATGAGTCCATTGTGAGTGTGAAAGCTTTTCATAACCCAAACTCTATATAAAACAAAAGAAAAAAATTAAACACTAAAAGTCTAAAAACGAATTACTAAAGTTATTAGTCATTACCTCTTTGTAGTTTGTCTTGATATTCTATGTCTACAATCAAATCTGAGATGGTGACTACGTTTTTATCATTGAGTTGTGTCTCACACTTCAACCATTGGTCTGTGCACATGGGCGGATGCACATGATAAAGAGATGAGGCACGTGCCCCACACACAATTTGAGTTTTCGAGTTTTTGTTATGTAATTTTGTTTAGTAAATTATAGTTTGAGGTATAAAATTTCGGTTTGCACCTACCGGCTTCACCATTGTTAAAAAAATTGGTTGCTCTTTTCATGTTTTGTTTTTTAAATTATATTTTACGTCTTTAAAATCTTTATTCTCTCAAAGTCTTTGTTTACAATTTCTTTGATATATGTGGCTACACAATTTATCAGCATTTTCTTATGTTAGATTTATCAGTTTGATGATATGAAAAATGGTAAATCACTAATTCTACAGTTTTCTTTTAACCTTTTTAGAACTATATATTTTTAATATTTACATACTTATTATGGCTAAAGAAGTACTCAGTAAAATATTAAGTGTTGATCTACTTTTTTAGCGAATTTCGGATAGATATCTGCTTTGAATATATAAATTTATACATAAAGTTTATAAGATTTCATACAAAAATGCAACAAGGTATTATAATGTCTTATTAAGTTATTAAAATTATTTTAAAATTGATAAGAAATATTGAAATTGTGCCCCATATAAAATTCGTTTTTGGATCCGTCTCTGTATGTGCACATTAAAACTTCTATTGAATTATGTGTGAAAGAGCTCTTATAAGAGTTTAGAATATGACCACTAGTGTTAAACGCATTCTCTAATGCAATAGAAAACACTTGCATAACAAACACGTCTCTAGCTATTTTTGATAACACATAAAATTTTGGACTGTTCATCCTCCACCTACTAAGAACATCATAGCATACATGCTAACAACTTAGGATTTTCCACTAATTCCTTCAAATAGAGATTCAACTCATTACTGGAATCTTAAAGTCCTTTTCATTTATCAACACCTTGTAAACATAATCCATTCTTTCATAACTACCAAACTCATCATCAATATCAACTGGAACATGTTCTTGCCATCTATACATTCCAAATTTCTGGAGTTAGTTGTCTGAGAAGAAGATGCATATGTAGACTGAAAATGCAATGTTGAACATGTATTTATTGTTATTCGCATAGATATGGTTATACTCTTAAAACATTATGTGCATCAAATGTAAGACTGAATCATAAAGGGCTTTCCTAACTGCAGTACTTTACCATATAACTTATCAAATCAGAGTTGTGCAAAAGTCATCTTGTTCCTCAGATCCAAGACAGTAGCCAACATTTATCAAACTTTGCCCATAGTGTCAGCTTTCTCCTATAAATATATATTAGGATTATTGTTTTGCCCATAGTGTCAAACGGTTCCAGCGGCCAACTAGGACGGCCGATGATCATGAAAAGCAAACGACGAGTCGCTTATTCCGGAGGACTCGCGTGATCGACGAATAAACTCAGTAAAACCATCGTCGTCTCAATCGTGGCTGAAGGGAAGACACATCTATACTCATGAGCTCGCATATCCGAAGCAGAAAATTGAGCTCGCCTATCCGAAGCAGAAAATTGAGCTCGCCTACCCGAAGCAGAAAATCGAGCTCGCCTTGCCTCACGACGAGCTCGGCTTCCCGACGAGCTCAACCTTTCGACAAGCTTGCGACCTTGGCCTCACGGCAAGCTCGGCCTCTCGACAAGCTTGCGGCCTTGGCCTTTCGAAGAGCTCGGCATCACGATGAGCTCGCGTCCTCGGCCTCTAGACGAGCTTGCGGTATCAGCCTCATGACGAGCTAGGCCTCCCGATGAGCTCGGCCTCACGACGAGCTCGCGTCCATGGCCTCTAGACGAGCTCGCGGTATCAGCCTCACGACGAGCTCGGGTTCACAATAAGCTTGCGGCTTGGCCTTTTAACGAGCTCGGCCTCATGACGAGCTCAGCCCCCCGACGAGTTTGGCCTCTCGACAAGCTTGCGGCTTGGCCTTTCGACGAGCTCGGCCTCACGACGAGCTCGCGTCCTCGGCCTCTATACGAGCTCGCTGCATCAGCCTCATGACGAGCTCGGCCTCACGAAGGGCTCGGCCTCCCGATGAGCTCGGCCTCACGATGAGCTCGCGGCCTCAGCCTCACGACGAGCTCGCGGCCTCAGCCTCACGACGAGCTCGCGGCCTCAGCCTCATGACAAGCTCACGTCCTCGGCCTCTAGAAGAGCTCGCGGCATCCGCCTCACGACGAGCTCGGCCTCACGAAGAGCTCAGCCTCCCGACGAGCTCGGCCTCACGATGAGCTCGCGGCATCAGCCTCATGACGAGCTCGGGTTCACGACAAGCTCGGTTTCACGACGACCTCGGTCTCACGACGAGCTCGGCCTCCCAAAGAACTCGGCCTCCCAAAGAGCTCGGTCTCACGACGAGCTCGACCTCTTGACGAGCTCGGCCTCCCGACGAGCTCGGCCTCTCGAAGAGCTTGTGGCCTTGGCCTCACAACGAACTCGGTCTCACGATGAGCTTGGCATCACGAAGAGTTCGGCCTCCTGACGAGCTCGGCCTCTCGACGAACTCGCGTACTCGGCCTCACGATGAGCTTGGGTTCACGACGAACTCGGTCTTGCGACGAGCTCGGCCTCTCGACAAGCTTGCGGCCTGAGGACGAGATTGTGGCCTTACGACGAGCTCACAACTTCACGACGAGCTCGTGGCGTTACGACGAGCTCGGCCTCATGACGAGCTCGTCCTTACGACGAGCTCATGGCTTCATGACGAGCTCATGGCTTCACAACGAGCTCGGCTTCACAACGAGGTCGGGGCGTTACGATGAGCTCGGCCTCACGACGAGCTCTACCTTACAATGAGCTCGGCCTAATGACGAGCTCGCGGCCTTACGACGAGCTCGCGTGTTTACGCAACCTCATGGCCTTACAACAAGCTCGCTGCTTTATGACGAGCTCGTGCCCTTATGATGATCTCGTGGCCTTACAACGAGCTCGCGGCCTTACGACGAGCTCGCGGCTTTACGACAAGCTCGTGGTTTTACGACGAGCTTGTGGCATTTTATGATGAGCTGAGCTTTAAGTCATCAATGATCTTGTCTCATAACATGCTCCTTGCCTTTAAATTTAAACAGGCTTCATGACTAGCTCGTGGCTTTACGACGAGCTCGTGACATTTTACGACGAGCTCGTAACATTTTACGACAAGCTCGTGGCTTTAAGACGCAAAATTCGCCTTGAAAGGTCTTTGTCCTCTCCTCACCTCGTATCCGAGTAAGCTGAACAATCTTTTTTTACTAAAAATTATTGTTTATTTTTAAATTTTTTCATTCAACTTAGTACTCTTTAAATATACACTTTACATTGTGTTATACGCAACTCGACATTGCTGGCCACAATGGCGAAAACTTACCCGGGTCTCTAACATAGCCTTGTCTATACTTATAAAGCGCGCTTCGAAACCCAGCTCGTCTTAACGCTGGTCCAAGACATCCCTGAGCAAAATCTTCACGCTTAAAACAAGCTAACATATGGGATCACCTTTATAGCTCAACTGAAATACAGCTCGCTTTAACGATGGTCTAACACATCCCTGAGCAAAATCTTCACGCTTAAAACTAGCTAACAGATGGGATCACCTTTTTAGCTCAACTGAAACCCAGCTCGCTTTAACGTTGGTCTAAACATTTCCAAGCAAAATCTTTACGGTTGAAACAACCTAACAGATGGGGTCACCTTCTTATAGCTTAGCTGAAACCCAGTTCAGCAGAATTCTGGTCACGACATCTCATGGGCACCACTCTGTGGCAACAACACAAGGTGAGATACAAGATCATGATCGCTCCGTTAACACAAGATCACGATCGCTTTGTTCTAAAATCATGTTCGCTTAAGATCATAGAACATGAAAAACTCACCGTTATCTCATAGCAAATGAAGAGCTCGCCATTATCTTGTAACACATGGAGAGCTCGTCATTATCTTGCAGCGCTTGGAGAGCTCGTCATTACTCCACAACCTCCATACAGCTCGCCCGTATCTCACCGGCACCAGCTCGCCCTTATATCACAAGCTCGGCCTCAGGACGAGCTCGACCTTACGACGAGCTCGTGGCCTTACGACGAGCTCGTGGCCTTACGACGAGCTCGTGGTCTTACGACGAGCTCGCAGCTTCAGGATGAGCTCCCAGCCTTACGACGAGCTCGCGTCTTTACATTAAGCTCGGCCTCACGACGAGCCCGCGGCTTCACAACAAGCTCGGCCTTATGACGAGCTCGTGGTATTTTACGACGAGCTCGTGGCTTCATTTCTTAAGTGCGATCTCGTTGTGAAAGAAGCTCATGAACTTTGTATTTCACGACGATGAGCTAGCCTTTATCTCTGAGGTCGAAGGGCTCATCACGACGACCTAGATTTTGCCTTAAGTGCAAGCTCATCAGCTTCCTAAGCGCATCCCTGCCGTGAAAGAAGCTCATAGCCTTCATCTTTCACGTCGATGAGTTAGCATTTATCTCTCATATCAAAGAGCTCTTCAGCGCGGCCTAGACTTCGCCTGAGTGTGAGCTCATAGGATTTATCTTTCAACTCAGCGAGCTATCCTTTATAATTCACGTCGAGGAGCTAGCCTTGGTCTCACATGCAAGCTCGCCTTTATCTTCCAAGAGAACTGACAATCTCGCCTTTGTCTTCCAAGCATACAAATGAGCTCGCCCTTATGCCCCAACCAAGCCGACGAGCTCACATTTATCTACCAAGTAAGAGCTCGTTGACTATCTTACGGATCAGAAAGAGCTTGCCGTCAGTCGATAACTTATCCAGTAGAAGTCCTTACCAAGACATGTCGCATTCATCGCATCGTCACTTGACCTCTACTTTATCTTATCACTACTTCGCACTACCTTGATTACAAGTACATCGAGTTGGGGGGGTTTAACTGTGGGGGTCAAATATCCCCCCATAGGTCAAGTTAATGCCGATGTCATCATCAAAGTCATGACCAAGGCATTAGTCTCATTCATAAAGTTGAGGTCATCATCAAAGTCATGACCTTGGCATTATCCTCACTTATAATTCCGAGGTCATCATCGTACTCATGACCTAGGCATTAGTCTAATTCACAATGTCGAGGTCATCATCAAAGTCATGACCTAGGCATTAGTCAAACTGAAAATTCATGACCTAGGCATTATCGATGAGAGTCATCTTCGTCTTCATAGCTGAAATGGGATCTTCCAAACGTGGAGTAGAATCGTAACCAGGCAAACAAAAATGGGCATGCTCAAATCGATCCAACGAAAAGATTTCTTCTCTGTTGGTGGAACGCTCTCTCAAGTTATCACGCAACTCCGAGTAACCCTCGACTCGCCTGAACAACATATATTGTCATGCATACAACATGCAAGATGACCCACGAGACCACTTGACGAGCATCATCCGAGACCAAACGTGTGGCCCTCAACCTCCGTCAACTTACCGGGGCCCGCGAGCTTCAGGCTCCCACTGTGGCATGTGAGTCTCATCGACTCATCGTGGCCTGCGAGCTTCGAACTTTACCATGTTCCGCGAGTCTCGTCACCTTGTTGTGGATCGCGAGCTTCAATCCAACGCCATGACTCACGACTCCCGGACTGAAGCTTTCAACATGTCGAAACCCGCACGGAAATTGGCCCAAAAAGCTCCCCATGTATATCATCCTCGCAACCCAAGTCATGGCCCCCACGCGGCCATGGTCTATCGTTATGATCCGCGAGCATCTTTCCCTCGTTATGGCCCGCGAGACCCATGCTCTCGTTGTGGCCCGCAAGGTACATCATCTCGTCGAAGCCCGCGAGCATCATCCCATCACCATTGGGACCCGTCTGATCCGACTATCTTGCTAACAGTCGTCTAGGCCTATTCTTCTTGACCATGGCATGCACTTTCTCCGACATCCAGTATACAAGAACTTCACAAGTCATCGCGACTATGTCTAGCATGGACAGATTCTTAAAATACCACCTTCCTCGATTCATTCAAATCACTTCAGCATGACTATGTCCAGCACGGACATGCACTTTCTCCGACATCCAGTCTACAAGAACTTCACAAGTCATCGCGACTATGTCTAGCATGGACAGATTCTTAAAATACCACCTTCATCGATTCATTCAAATCACTTCAGCATGACTATGTCCAGCACGGACAAGCTCTTAAAACGCCTCTATCAAATCGTTCACACAGATCACAAATTGATTCAAATGAACTACGAGTCGAATTGATCCCTTTCTAGGGTACGTTGGCAGCTCATCTTCACAACGAGTTCAGTTGACCCCGGCCACCCACAAATAATGTGGGAATGGGAGAGTACGCTTATACATTCCCACTCGATTTTAAAAGATTGCTTTCCGTCCAAGTTTACACATGCTTACTCTTGGATGATAAAGTTCGGACAGCATGGCCCACTCCGAAATAACATCCCACCGAGAAACAATCTCACTCTCTACAAAGAATAATCTACAATGATCATAACATCTCTACGAGATAGTCATCAACCGTGCATCAATCTTCAAGCTTACCCTCGAACTCTCCATAGCTAACAAAGCAATGAAGAGTTGGGGGGCTAGCTGTGGGGGTCGGATTCCACCCCTGAAGATTGATAGCGTAAAACAGTTAAAGGCTATGACCCATGACTCGAATATCTATTCTTACCATCGAGCATATTAATGATCGATGGACTATCTTCATATGGGCCAAGTCTCCCTATGAATCATCGATGAGCCTTTCAACTTGTCCAAGCACTCATCGATGGTCCTTCCGATTCATCGATGGTACTTCCGACTCATCAAGGAATTCATCGATGATCCTTCCGACTCATCCGGGCATTCATCGATGATCCTTCCGAATCATCGATGGTCCTTCTGATATGCATGCGGACAAAGTCTCTAGACACGTCTCGCGGGCAATGTCTTCCCGAAGCCGGCGAGCCACAACAAGACTTGGCTCGCGGGCCATGACTCTTATAGCCCGCGGGCTACAACCTTGGTTGTGGTCCGTGAGCCACCACTCTTCCGATTCATCAAGGCATTCACTGATGATTCATCGATGGTCCTTCTGACTCATTCGGGCATTCATCGATGATCCTTCCAATTCATCAATGATCCTTCGGATATCCCTGTGGACAAAGTCTATAGACACGTTTTGCGGGCCACGACTCTTGTAGCTCGCGGGCTACAACATTGGTTGTGGTCCGTTGGCCATTACTCTTCTGATCCGTCTAGGTATTCATTGATGATCTTTCTGATTCATCGATGGTCCTTCAGACCCACCTTGGTACTCATCGATGTTCCTTCTGATTATGTTCCAGGGACAAAGTCTCTTGACACATCCCGTGGGCCATACCACCGCAAGGCTCGCGAGCTACAACATGACGTAGCTCGTGAGCCACATCTCCGCAAGACTCGCATGCCACGATAAAAAGTTGGCTTGCGTGCCACATCTTGTCCATCACTTGCGAGCCACAACGCGAGCAAGGCTCGCAGGCCACGCGAGATTCTTCTGGCGTGCGGGCCACGCAAAGGTCTTCTTGCTCGCGGGCCACGATCCTTCAAAAGATCCTCCGATACGTCCCACGATCCTTCGGAGGATTCTCCGATATGTCCCATAATCCTTCTGATGAGTCCAATGATCCAATCCTTCCGATACGTCCCATAGACCAAGTCCCTCGACACGTCCTGCGGGACACGACCATCGTGTGGGTCGCGAGATTGTTCCCATTCAAGCTTTACGACTCAAGTCATCATGTGGGTCCCGATTGATTGAACGTTTACAACCATCGACAATCGGAAGACCCACGACGAATATTTCACATTCGTGGTCACACTCTTTTTCCCTCGGTAAGGTTTTTTCCCATAAGCTCTTCCTTACAAAGGTTTTTAATGATGTGGTCATCCGAGCGCATACGACTCACGAGATTATCGGACAATCTCGTGGGCCCAAAAACACTCCTAGCTAGCTAAACGGCCCATTTCTACGTCGTGGGCCCGTCTCCATCTTTTATCAAGACATAACCCGACAATATAATCCGAGCGCCGTCAAGGAAGAAGGTTCGAAAATGAAATCGTCAGCACATCTCGGAGGAAAGAAAACAATCCCGAAGACTTGTCGGAGAAAGGGAAGTATATCGGAAGAAAAGGAAAGACGGCCTACAAGGAGCTTGGGCCATAAGGCGGTTTAGCTAGGAGTATATATAGGATCTAAGGTCGTAGATCTTATATCATCTTTTACATCTTGATCTCTCTCGATAAGCCTAAGTCTGAACAGCTTGTATTCGAGAATTCTCTTTACGATCAATAAAACGACCCCACTTCCTTCTCTTGTTTTTTGTCTTTTGCCTTAACTTTTTGAGCGGTTCACAGAGTTAGAGTCGACAATCCCTTAAAAGATCCGTTTGACAAGTTTTTGGTTATGTGTGAATTCTAGCCTACACAATGGTGTCTCTGAAACATAAAAGTCACTTCTTCAAGCTTCTTCAACCCGCAATCATACCATAACTACTGAACTAGAAGTCACTTCTTCAACCTACAATAATTTCTGGACAAAAACAGGGTTTTGTTATCTACTAATGTCTTTTCAACCCACAATCATATCATAAACTCGAGAACAAGGACTGAGTACTTGCTAAACCTATATAACTAGATAATGAGGATTAAATACTTGCTAAAATTAACAATCAATTTATGTTTAACACATGACAATCGATTTCGCAAAACTAGTTAGCTACCGCTTCCATGAAAAAAAAACGATTTAACTAAAAATAAAAGAATACAGAAGAACACATACCTGAGATAGGATTTTGGTGGTGTCAGCGAGAGATGGAGTCAACAAGAGATGCATTTTGTTAGATTTAGTTTGGGGATTTCGAAGAAGAAAAGGAGCATTTGGGATCGGGAACAACTTAATTATGTGTATTATACAGCTATGTTATTTTCGGTTCTTTAAGTTCGTATTTTTGTCCGTGTAAGAACCGAACCGATACCTACTAGATCTTGATCATAGGAACCAATGGATATTTTTCTAAAAACCGAACCGGAACCGATACCCATATTTTCAATTCGGTTCTTCGGTTTTAATTACTTATATATGCTCAGCCCTACCCATTTCACATTGCTGGTTCAACATCACTTTTCATTAATATACTACATATTTCAGAGAAAACTAACTTAATTAATATGCGTGAATAAAATTATATAATAAAATATCAAAAGCAATAGTACAATATGTTACCTTAAAATGTTTAGAAACCAAATCAATATGCATTAATGCATATATATGTAGTACTTGTTTCTTGTGAGAGACTTCTTACTTTTAACATTTTACAAACATGAATGTACCTATCATTACAACTCGCATTCTTTAAACCTCTTTTCTACTGACAAGAAAAATCAACTTTTTCTGAACCAATGTTTCTTACTTTACCATTTTTTTATTTTACAAACATGATTATAGATATTCTTTAAATTAAAAAAACGTACTGTCACATTATACATATATAGTATAGATTAGACCGTTTCTAAAACATTTAGTATTCAGTGATTCCGAATCCATGTATTATATAGTACACATCACAAAACTACAAGAGTTGCTCTCTTTAGAACAAAAGTAATTAACAACAAAATGAAGTGGTAATAAATAAGAGTTAAGATACGGAATTAAAGTCCTAACGGGCAACAAATATTTGTTTTAAGAAATGCAAAAAGCGCACATGGAGTTTGGAAACGTAAAGGCAGACGTCAATTTGGTTCTTAACTTGCGACAAGCAGAAAGGCATCATCGTCCAAACTTTTTTTTTTTTTTTTTTGCATCACAAGTTTTTGATTATTTTTTATTACTGACGATATAATAATAACGAGAAATTATATAAAACGTAACGGTATTATGCTCTTATGACGTTACACTTCTGAATGAAGAAGAGGGTTTCTGTACGTTATGTATGCCTTTAGACTCTCTCAACACACAATAAACTCGCTCCAAGTCCAATCTCTTCTCTAAAACAAACCTGAAAAAAAAATGTTAAAGAAAAAGAAAAATTAAAGCTGACAATTTTCCTGATTTATTATTCTATACCACGTTGGATCTATCTACATCGATCAATCATTTTTATTTCTTTCTCACTCTCATTTCTTCTCTCTCACTCTCTCTCTCTCTTTCTCAAGAACAAGAGGCTCTTTCTTGAGTTTCTTGATCATAAATCATGTCAGAGACATTATGTGAAGAATCAAGAAATGAGAACGTTGAGATGGTCGAAGATGAATGTTCAGACAATGAACCAATGTTGTTGGATATATGTCGGAAAAGGAAGAGATCATCATCAGATGATCAAGAAGAAGAAGAAGTTGTTGTGGAGGAAGAAGAGGATAACGACGGATTCAAAACACCAACTCGTCCAGAGAATAGAATCCCTGAGATGAAAGAATGTCCACCGGCGCCGAAGAGATACAGGAAGAGTTATTCGGAGATGTGGAGAGGTAGGACGTGCCGGAGAAGGTTGACTTTCTCGCCGGAAAATAGTGTTGTCGCCTCGTTTATAGCGGATTTGCAGTGGAAGACGACCACAATGACGATCAAGAAATAAAACATTAAAGATGATAGAAAGAAATATTAACTTTTTAGTTTTTTTATGATCTTGTTATAATGGCCATTTTTAGGTCACGTTTGGAAAATATCTGAACGTTTTTTTTTAGCAACAGAGAAAAGAAAATATCTTGATTACATTGGTATGTTGTTCTTAAGAGTTCTTGCATGACTCGCAAATTATTGATTTCGGCTTCGAGATGATTGATTATTTTGTCCATTTCTTTGGGTTTTTTTTTTTAATACGTTGTTCCTCGATGTTTACAGATTGATTTGGTTTATGTAGTTAATACTTTTAGTGTATAGTCTCATGATCTCTAAAACTCGACTACAGTTGGTATTAGTCAATGATGAATCCAAGTCATATTAGCTTTGGTCTTTGGAATACAGTAATATGCACTAAACTAGGTTTGTACCCAGAGATAACACAATGATCTACAAGTCATAATCGGAATACCGTAATCAAGCTACCTTACATTTTGTTGACAATTGTACTTTTGTATAGGTAAATATAGATTTATTTAGTTACCAATATTGAGTCACAATGAACGAAGATGATATTGTAAAGTAAAAGTAAGTAAGCAAAAGAGAGATAGAGGAAAGAATCAAAGTAGAAAAAAGGGAGAGAAACATGAAGAAGAAGACAGGACAAGAAAAGAGAAATGGATATAGAAATTTAGAAACACTTTAGGGGTCGAGGCCTTATTTAAGTTATAAAGTTGGCACATCCAATGCTATTTTAACTAGAAAAAAAAGCCTACCACGAGAAACTACTCTCATCGTATTATATCATGATGCCTCAAGCTTCTTCCTTTTTCTTATGGATCTTCAAAATCCTTTTTTGTTTAATATTTTTACTTTTTTGTTTCTTTCTTTAGTTGTTGCCGTTATGTTCGTTTCGTCTATCTTACTCTCTTTCTTTCTTTTATGTGGCTTTCGGTTTTGTTGACCTGTCTCCTAATTTGTTAATTAATTGACCACTATTTATTAATTTTTATTCTAGCTTGAATGATACGTTATATATATATTTATTCATGCAGCCAACAAATTAATTAAGAAATTGGAAAAGAGATTTTTTCCGCACTCTGCCAAATAATAATGTATCAGACATATAAGTCTATAATTTACATAGCGTTAGTTTACAAAACAACCATAAAATTATATGCATTTAAATTTATGTCCAACTATCCAAGTGGTCACCATTACTCTCGATAAGCTTGATGAGCATTTGAAAATCTGATCTAATCATAATCGTCTTGTCATTCCTCTCTATAGGCTATAGGCTATAGCCTTTGTGATGGCAGACTTCACGGCCATGTTGACGATATATTATTATTCTATGGAAAACTTANTCTCGATAAGCTTGATGAGCATTTGAAAATCTGATCTAATCATAATCGTCTTGTCATTCCTCTCTATAGGCTATAGGCTATAGGCTATAGCCTTTGTGATGGGCAGACTTCACGGCCATGTTGACGATATATTATTATTCTATGGAAAACTTAACTAAGATAACATACTTAGTAGCTCTTGGTCGAGTGGTGTAGGCAAGAATCTTCTAAAAGAGTGACAAGTTTTGCTCCCTTGGTTCGAGTCTACTTGAGAGGTTTGGCAATTGGCAGCAGTTCGTCGTTATCTAAAAAGGAGAACTTAGAAAAGGCTAGTCAAAGCAAAGAAGATTATGTGCCTTGGCCCTGAAGTTATTTTTTAGAAATTAGATAACATATTTCTCTTTGGTGAGATAACATGTTACAAATACAAAACGTGTGTATGAAAATTTATTTTCTGGAAAAATTATATAGAAGATAACAAGATACCGAGTAATTCTTCTATGGCTATGGGTCCATGATCAGCTAGTTTGGATAATTGATATAGAAGATATTCTTGCCATTAACGAAGTAGGGGTAGGCTAGTGGTTCTCACACCTGAGGAGGAAAGTCATATGGATCTAGTGACTTACCTAACAAATCTCATTTACCCAGTTGAAATGGTGTCACGTTTTAGGTGCATTAGAAAATCTAAAGGACTTAATGACTAGACTCCTCCTGCTGAGGAGATTGATTGGGTTTTAAAAATCCAAATCATCCCTTGATTATATAAAAGAAAAGGAACAACAAACGGTATCTTTGCCGGTCCTTATTAGTTTTTTGGAGCTGTTTTCTATTGTTTTTTTTTAACTTTGTTTTCTTAAATTGTTAATTTTGTTATGTTAACAAAATGAAGTATTTCTGATTCCTTTGCTTTTTCTCTCAAGATTGTGTATGAAGGGATTATTAGGAGACTTTTACATAAGTAGAAGAATATCTGGGGGTGGACTATTGCTACACACATCTACATCTACTATATAATTGACAAACA
>OVAP01002643.1:0-18833 GCA_900406295.1 Aurinia saxatilis
GGTTCAGTGGTTCGGTTGTGTAGAAAAATAATTCTATTTATTGTGACGAGTATTTGAGCAAAAATCTCTCCAAGGGAGAGTATTATAGCGATTGATCCAGCTCATCGCTTTCCTGAAATGGGACTGTTGGTGAATTCATGAGTAAACAAAAAAACTCAAACCTTATTTTTTATCTAAAATTTTGATGTCCTCTTCTCCCATGTCCTTTATTTGTGCTATAAATTAATTAAACATCTCTTTCACAAGAACATGTTACTTAGGATGAAACTAAAGGCCCATCTTGAATCCATACACAAGAATGTCAAGAAAGAGAAGAAGCTCTTTTTAAATAAATTTAAAATATGTGTATGGACATCGACATGCATGTTACAACATATATGATTGTATTTGTATGCATGCGTTATATCACATCCAATTAAATTTATAAAAATAGCAAGTGCTAATATATGAATGCAAGATTCTCCCTCTTCCTCGGGAGATAATTAAATTAATCTGAGTTAGAGAAATAGGAAGTCGAGTCAATCTTACATTTTTAGGACGATACATATGTATGAATAATAGCAATAAATATTATAAATTATGGTTTTTAGGCAAGTTTACATTATAGAAAAGTAAACTGTTCTTTTTTTCAGTTTAAGCTTCTCTTCGACCTCCATATATATAGTAATTCATACAAAGAAATTACTAAACCCTTTTTTCTTCTCTTTTTTTTGCTACCTAGGAGCTCTCTCTCTCTCGAGTCTCGACCTTTCCAAAGCTATGGCTAGTGCGGGCAAGGAGAAGGTGATTTTCTTTTCTTCCTTCTTCTACTTTGCTACTAATTACCTAGCCACTGTTTTTTAGCTATTCTTGGTTTTGAAAGTATGGTTTTTGTAACTTGGTTTGTGTATATCGTAATTATTATACTAATAATTATGTGAATATCTAAAAAAAAAACAGGTAACTTGGATGAAACTAACATGTTTAGATCTTAGTACGGAGAAGAATTTCAGGAAGGTCCAGAAGGCTCTTGGCAGCATCCTGCGTATGTTTTTTTCTCGTTTCTCTCTTGATTCGTTACATGTTTGTATAGGAATTTAAAGTAACGACAGTATTTATTAAATTCAACAGAAGTAAGAGACCGTACTTTCGATGAGAAAACCAACACGGTCACATGTAAAGTGGTATGTTGCAGCCCCGAAAAAGTGAAGGACAAGATGTGTGTGAAAGGACGAGGGGCTATAACGCTCATCGATAATATTGACCCACCTAAACCAAAAGGACCTGAGAAACCCAAAGAAGCTGAAAAACCCAAAGAAGCTGAAAAACCAGCACCAGCAGGTCCAAGTTCTAACCCGATGCAGTATTATAATCCAGGACCAATGCATCATAATCATGGGCCTTATTACGATGGGACTCAACAATATGGATATCCTGTAAGGATTGTTTATGATAGCTACAATGCTATGCCACCACCACCTGGTCATCCTTACTATGGCAGGAGCGGATTTGATCACTTTAGCGACGAGAATCCCAGTGGTTGCTCCATCATGTGAAGTTGGTGACCATTAATATATAACTACCTATTATTCTCCCTAATTAACCTTATTTTTATTTCTTTTGATTACTTTATTCTAGACCGAATTTATACACAAATGGTTTTAACTTTTTTTATTAGCTTTACTTTATGGTTTATGTATGTCGTATTGATTTCATTTATAATAGATTAATCATTATTAGTATT
This sequence comes from Aurinia saxatilis, assembly GCA_900406295.1. NCBI lineage: Eukaryota > Viridiplantae > Streptophyta > Magnoliopsida > Brassicales > Brassicaceae > Aurinia > Aurinia saxatilis. The sequence goes on from OVAP01002643.1 coordinate 1,724, forward strand.
ATTGTTTAGTTGTTTCAATCATGAGACAATATCCCACCACTTGTTCAACAAAATATACCGTGATTTGGATCGGAAAGCCCTCTCCTTTAAAAAACATTGTAGATGATAGTTGTTTGCATGGGGATATTACGTCAGCTTCAAACATGATTTACATATGATGCTATTATAGGATCTGTGTCAGAACATTATGACCAAATCGTTGAACGTTAATATGAGGTATTCTCCTTGTGCCTGGTAACAAGTCCGTGTACAATTTTAATCATGTAATACATAAGGGGGGGATCGTATTTGAAGATTGTTTAATCGTCTGGACTACTTTTGATTAATCAAATTTCATGAAATTGTCTGAAAGTGCTTGATAGATCATACTTAGGTGGTCAATTTGAAGAAATTTTCGAAACCATGATTTATGAGATATCAAGAGTCCGCTAATTAATATCACGATTTTTCAAGAAAGATGCAAGGCAAAACACATAAAGGACTTCAAGTATTAATTCATTTTACAAAATACATGTATTGAAAGCTATGGAAGATCATTTTCAGAAATTAAAAATATATTAATTTGTTCAGTTGGAATTTAATCTCTTCTTTTTTTCAATATGTTTTTTATAACGGACTGATTATACACTACAAAAAAACAGTGAAATTGCGACAACAATTTGCGACTACAAATGTAGTCACAATACGTACCCCTCACCGTATGTCATCGATCTAAGACACAGGTCTCAGTCATATGTTTATTCTCAATTTCATAGTCAAAACAGTTTATGAATTTTTTTTTAATTGCCAATCCCATTTGGCTCATTAGTAGTAAATCTTAAAATTGTATTGCTATTGTTTTCCTGCAGTATTCCTTGATGTGTGTGGATCAACTTTTGACTCTTGCCATGGATTTGTTGCTGGTAAAGATAAGGATTTTGTCTTAGGTGAGTCGCCATGATATAAGTTAAAAAAACTTTTATCGATTTCATTGGAAATTAACAAAGAGGTCCATCTCCAAATAATATATATACTTAAAAAGGGGCTTAACCACATATACCCATTTTATTTATCTCATTAATCACATATACCCACATTCCTTCATTTCATTTTTTGTAAGAAGTCTAAAATATCTCTATTTAAATATTAACTATTTATGGGGTTTTAAGGTTTAGGATAAACCCTAAAAATCTTTCCACCCCTAATAAACCCTAACCTTCTAAAATATAAACCCTAAATCCTAACAATTAAACTCTAATAGTTATTAAAAATTAAACCCTAAGTTTATAAAGGTTTAACCCTAAATTCTAAATCCTAAGTAAATCATAAACTCTATAATTTTACTAAATCCTAAACCCTAACAAATATATCATTTATAATGAAAAATAGTTTTGGTAAATGAAGAGTATTATGATATTCAAATAAAAAGGGGTTGATATATGTGATTAAAAAAAAAGATGTGGTTATATGTGGTTAGTGGGTATATAAAATTGGATATATTTGTCATTCTCTCATTTAAGAAATAAGGGTACATTCTAATATATTCAAATGGTTTACTTAATTGTTGCTTTTACTCAATATAAATAAGCCTGCCAGTACAGAAAATAAGTGTATAATTAATAGTGAAAACAATACAAAATATTTATAATAATAATATAATTCAATTATCAATAAAAAAATACCAAGGTTGAGGATGTTAAACATATCTAATTCTTTTTATATGTTTTTATTGTAAGTGTTATTAAGTGTCAAATAGATCTTTCTCTTTTAATAGTAATTTAATTATGAGTACATACCCCAACTTTATAGGTTTAGATGATTTCATAATAATTTAATTATAAGTAAATAAGGTCATCTTTTGTATTAATCCAAAATTTTGGTAAACCATACATGAGTAGCTGAACTAGTTGAACTTACGTGTAAAGAATCTGTCTTACAATTTAGATCACATGGAGTGTAGACAAATGTAACCATTAATGATGCTACTTAGCAAGAAAAAAATGTTTTTGTAATTGATTATGTCGGAAATTTTGAAATGCATTTATGAGCTTATAATAAAAAATTTATTTATTAATTATAATGAATGTAATTAATAGTTGACTTAACTATGAGAAAGCTATTCTATGAAAGTTATTAGAAAAAATAAGGTTTTACGTATTTATTTTATTAATTTATAAATAATTATAATGAGCGAAAATATAAGATAATCAAATCAAATATGAATAAATGACATAAACAAATCTAAGAAGAAATTTAACACACACACACACAAATCTAAGAAGAAAATGGACACGATAATGATAAATGATTAAAGCATAACTATAATTTACAGAATGAGTGATCACGAGGCTAAATATCATAACGAAATCTCTTTGAATAGTTTTCAAAATATGTGAAAAGTAGGTACAATTTGTTTTGTTCTCTACATTAACCAAATGAAACTAATGTGACAGACACATTTGGATATTCAAAACACCAAAATCTCTGACTAAATAAAAATATTATATTTAATATTAGAAAATACAAAACAAATGATGCATTGTTATATTTGTAGTTTATCTCAAGTGCAAAGTATAATTTTACACAATCAAATTGAGAATAAACATAATCATAAATATAAATGAGTATTAGACATAATCATAAATATTAGATATAATGATTGGAAAAGATAGTTAAATTAAATATCGATAAAAAATATAATCAAACTATGGCATATGCACCGCTACAGTTGCCAAGACGTCTCTTTATATGGACTTACACACAATCCATTTAAAGTCAAATAACAATTTAAAACTATATTATTTTTTCAAAAAAAATTATGAACATATTATTTTCTAGAAAAACATTTCAAAAGCTTTAAGAAATTGAAAAAATTTAGTCCGTTTCTTGTCTTTTAAAATTAAATGATTCAGTTTTCATTTTCTGATTTTTATAGATACAAACCAATCTTAACCAGTTTGAAACACAAACAAACATATGTAAAATTTTCAATTCCTTTATAATTTAATAAAGTAATATTTTTATATTAAAAAAAAAAAAAAAAAAAAAAAAAAAAAAAAAAAAAAANTTAATAAAAAAAAAAAAAAAAAAAAAAAAAAAAAAAAGGCAAATGCTATACTGACATACTGATGTACCGAACCAAACATTCCTTAAACCAAAAGGAATTGTGATTAGGCCTAAAAGGCTTTATTGAAGGCCCATATCCAAATCAACCAGGTGAGAAAAAGAGACGGCAAAAAAAAATCAATCGAGGGATTATTATTAGGGTTTTAGAATCATAAAGCACACCAGAGACTAGAGGAGGAAGAAGCAGCCATGTTTCCAGGAATGTTCGTGAAGAAGCCAGACAAAGCTGTGGCTTACAAGCAGCTAAGAACCCATGCTGCTCTCTTCGGGTCTTGGATTGTTATCGTCCGTGCTGCTCCTTACGTCCTCTCCTATTTCTCCGATTCCAAGGACGAGCTCAAGATCGACTTCTAAGTCCTCTCGATTCGCTTTTTTCAATTTCCAGGTCTGTGTATTTTGGATTGTACTTATCCTCTCTCAGATTTGTATTTCTTTGATTGTAGATCTATCTGATTGGGTATTGTATTGATTCTTTGAATTGATGTGAGTTTAGTACGATTTAGATGTGATTAGATGAATTTTGATTGAGCTATTGCATTGGGGATTGGGTTATGGTTACTTTAACTTGAGTTTGAACATAAGTAGAAACTGGAAATTTCAGGGCTTTATTTAGTTTGTTGATTTCATTAAAGCCATTGTTCTGGAGAATAAGTTCATATTCATAAAAGTGTGATCTGATCCAGCTTCTGATTTAGGCTCAATTGTCAATGAGAGTAAATATTTGGGTGTGAAGTTATGTTACATCTATGTTATTATATCCTAATAGCTCATGGGGATTCAGGAGTTCTTGAATATTGAGTATCTCTAGGCAAAGCATAGCTAATTTTTGCCCCTTTTGTGATATGGCATGACAGTCTTATTGAAGGAATCTTGATGCCAATCTTCGAAATTCTCAACACCATAGGATAAAACTGTTTGTTTTGAATGCAGAAAGTAGTAAATGGAGTTGGTGTATTGAATGATTTCTCAAATACATCAACTGCTCTTATGGATTTCCCATTTTTTTCACTTGAGACTTCAAATGTATTGAGTTTGCTTAACCGTAATCTTTGTTCCTCTTTGTGCAGTGTTGAAGCAATGGAATATGCAGCATGAGGGCAATGGAAGACTTTCGGTTGTTTTTTGGTTTTCTTTTCTTAGGACTTTGGAATAACCTTAATCGTGTGAGACATAAAGTTATAGTTTTTACTTTCTTCTGATTTATTGAAAAGTATTAAAGAGTATTGTCTTTGTCAATTACTGTCCATCCACAAGCGATTTGCAGATCAAATTCTGCTCAATGTTCTGTTGAATTTACTGGATGCTACAGTGTCTCATTTATTAAAGAGTTCTATAACTAGTAAGAACCGGACACCTCCAGTGAGTCGTGTACTTTTGTTTCAAAAGCAATCGACTTTTTTGGTTAAATAATGGAAAATCAGTAAAGTAAAAGGAATTGCGAGATGACGAAGGGAGGAATAATAATAGTGTAGCGTTGCGTAACTGTTTGCTCCGACATTTGCTCTGCTTTGTCTGATGAATACACACCACAACTCTTCTAACATGAACAGTCTACTCTTTTCCACCATTCGCAACTCTCTCTCTCTCTCTCACAAACAACGTGCGAACCAGAAATACTCTCTTCTTCCCCCAAATTGTCTTTTCTTTTTAATTTCTCTCTTCTTCTATGTCACTATCATGATCGTCATCTCTTTGATCCCACCAAGAAACCCAGATTATTCAATTGGAAAATCGAGAAGAATTTTCCTTACCCATGTCGAAAGTTTCCATCTTTATTGAATTTTAGATTAAACGCTGTAATAAACGTGTGACACAAGCAAAGGCAAGTGATGGTGGAGGTTCCTGGTTCTGTAGGCACAAGTGCAAGCCTTTCCTTGAGATTAGGCCAAACAGGTTTAGCTTTTGGCTCTCTTCTCTTCATGACCATCGGTGCTCGTTTCTACCAATTCACTGCTTTCTGGTAATAATAATAACTCCTAATTCCAGATCCTATATTCTCTTGTGAGCACTAAACGATAATCTTACAAACCAAACCTGCAGCTACTTAGTGACGGTCATGTCTTTGGCTATACCATGGAACTTGACATTAGCAATGTTAGATATCTACTGTGTTCTTCTCAAGCAGCCGTTTCAAAAGCCACGGATCCTTCTCGCTATCTCTATTGGTGATTGGGTAAGAAAGTAATGCTTAGTGAGAAAGAGCGCCGAGGTTTCGATCTGATTTGGACATTTTATGCAGGTGGTGTCTGTTCTAGCTTTGGCCTCAGCTTCGTCGACGGCTAGTGTTGTAGATCTTCTGCGATCAGACGAAACCTCTTGCCCTCCAGCAATCTGTAACAGATATCAATTTGCAGCAACCTTGGCTTTCTTGACTTGGTTCTTGTCTCTTTCTTCTTCTCTCTTCAATCTCTGGTTACTTCCTTCTCTCTGATCTAAGAAGATCAGATGACAAAAAAACAAAAAAATAGATAGGTAGCAAAGCACAAAAATGTCTATAGAAACTCTGATCCTTGTAACTTGACAGGTATCAAGACTCATTATGAAACACTATAAATGACTGGGAAAAACTGATGTTGCAATTTGACAATGCCAAATTAATGGCCACACACACATTAAAGAAGTTATGTGCTGGTACTGATCATATATGTCAAGGCATTTGTAGAAGCAAAGAAGTATTACATCAGAATTTGCCAAAATGACATAAGAGGACATTCGAAGAAACACCAAGTGCAAGCCTCACTAACAATGTTATTCATCTACTTTCACTAGATTATCTATTACCACCATCAAGCAACTCAGGAATATCTTCAACTTGGATAAATATGTTGACTGGTACAATGCCTTACGTCATCTTCTTTCTTCTTTGACGCTAATGAAATCCGCTATATCCGAGAGACATGGTCATCAAAATAGCCCCAACTTTTCTCTATGTTTCTAACAAAACTGCAGCAAAAGGAAAAAGGGATAATAAGGCAAACTTAAAATAACCGGTAAGGTTCAGAAGAGGCAGCCGAAAAAACGTATAAATCCAGACGGAGTTCATTGTACTAACATTTTCGATTCCATAATGTATAGCCTTACATTGTTCAAATGTATAATAACAAGATGTCTAGTGTCACAGAGCAATACCATCTAGTCAATTCTTGATAAAGTTCCACAAAAGCAGCTTAAAGATAGACATATGTACTCGATGCAGTAATCAATCACCTTAAGAAGTGGAGGAAGAAGCTGAAGCAACAGCAGCAGCAGCAGCTTGAGGAGAGTAGATTCGAGCTTTCTTGATAATTTCCGCAACAACCCAATTCTTACGCTTACTCAATGGCCTTGATGGATCCAATTTCACCTACACAACACACAAACTTTCTTAGGCTAAGGTTCAATTCAGAAACTCTAAAGAATCAATGGCTATAACCGAAATAGAGAGAGTTACGCGATCTCCGATGTTGCAGGAGTCTCGCTCGTCGTGAGCCATGAATTTGGAAGTGCGCTTGACATAGCGATTGAAGAGCTTGTTGTGGAAGAGTCTGTCCACGGCCACCACCACCGATTTCTGCATCTTGTTCGACACCACCGTGCCTATTACTGCCTTCATCGAAGAGAGAAGCGTGAAATGTTTAGGGTTCTTCGTCTCTGTTTCGATTTCGTTTAGTATCTTTTCGTTAAATGACGGAATTAACCTTATTTGTAATTACTTGAATTTGTATAGAAGAGAAGGTTTTTACAAGTTTATTTTTTTATTTAATTTAATATCGAATGAAAGATAAATAAATGACATAGACAAATCTAAGAAGAAAATGTATACAAACAATGTGAAATGATTAAAACATCAGAACTATATAGGATACAAGATGAGTATTATAGAACTGTGAAGACTCAAGAGACCGAGATAATAGCTCATTTTAATTGATAAATATGATTTCCAAAAGATGTGAAAAATAGGTGCATCAATGTTTTTGTTTTGTTTACTACATTAAAAAACAAATGAAAGTGAATGTCACATTTCATATGTTTTTAGATTACAAAAAGAAAATCTTAAGTAAAATTAAAAAATTCAAAACACCAAGATCTGACTAGAACATACAAAACAAAACAATATCAGATGGTACATAACTATTGAACAAGAATACCAATAAAGAATGACATGTCATACATGTTACATTTTTTAAATGAAAATACAACTTTACACTGTGAAGTTTAAAATAAATCCATCATCCACAAGACCCACATGAACATCATACCATTACAAAAAAAAACTGATACAAATTCATATGAGATATAAACTATGGTATATATGCTGGATAATTGTTGTTTATCATTGGTTTTTCAATCAAATTATTTTTGGATTTGATGTATTTTTCAATTTTGTTAACAAAATTTACTCGTCTTAGCCAATATGTTAACTTTTTTTTTTTTTTTCTTAAAGACTCTTCATGTGGTTTTTCTCTATAAACCAAAACCCAAAACCCAAAGACTTTACAAAAATATCAATCCATGGAAGATATATACCATAGGTAGAAACGCTGGACTTATCTGCATTTAATCTTTTATATATACTACAAAAACTATAGTGTAAATAAAAGATGGGGAATTACAGATCATATAACTTAACAAACAAGGGAACCTACACACAGAAGAAAAAGTATGCACCCCTCTCTATATTCTAACTTCACAGTCAATTTACATGCCAATCATTTCTGTATTCTAGCTCCTCTCCTCTTCCATCCCATATGGTGAAAGCACATGTGGAAGAGCCATCATGAAAACTATCCTTTTTGCAATTCTGTACAACTTTGTTGAAGAGCTTAATCAACTGAAGTCTTGATTAGCTCGGGAACTTGATCAAGCAAACGATTCATATCATCAGGGAACATATTCTTCGCTCTGTTTGTTCTTCCCCCAACCACCAATGTTGTTCCGTTTTGTAGTGCCCATATCTTCATGATGTTTCAGGCAAACAAAACAGAGTTAGATGATGAACAACAGGACTTCAATCGATGTCGAATTGGGGCTTAACTTTACCTGTGAATGAGATAAGTAACTGATGCAGGTTGTGAGCATTAGAGCACCAAAACCAGCGTATACGATTGGTACTCCTGGGTCAGTCTAAGAGACAAGTCGAAAGAACAAAGATGTTACATACATTCAATCAAAGCCAGTTTCTTCTTCTAGTGTCAACAAAACTTTGTACCTTCAACTCAAGACCAGTGCTTCCAATTGCATCTTCAATAACAATCTTCATACCATTGATTTCAATGGGAAGCTTTGAGCTTGGTCTCCTTATTCCAGCAAAATTTCCATCCAAATCGTACACAACAATGGATTGCAGATCTCGAGCTAGCATCGATCTGAAAAAACTCAACAAGAGCAAAGTTAAGGCCTATACAATAACTCACAACTTAACACTTTAGAATCTACGAAATCGATTGAGGGAGCCCTGAAAGGTAAAGAGAGTGTTCTTACATTCCTTTGACATTGGGAGCATTAGTATCACCAACTGGTAAGAAGGTCCCGTATAACTTTTTGTCTCCATTGATCTTAATAGGTGCCACAGCCAAGTTGAATGGTCCTTCGCCATCCTTTGTCACTTGCAAAGCCGAGAAACTCCAATCTGTCTGGTATATAGTTATCCCACCGTATCTCAAGGGATCATTAACGCTAATTGTCTTTCTCAGAACCTCTTTCCCATTAAGGTCACGTAGTGAAAGATCTGAGTGAAACTGTGAGACCTTCACCAATTTATACGAAGAGTTCTACTTATTTGTGGATGGTCATGAGATACATAATCAGAGAGCTGAGAAAGCAGACAAACATATATTTACCTCTCCACTGTCATAATAATCCATGGTGAATCGGTTAACATGAACTTCGGTATTGAACGCATCTGTTGGAAATGAGAGAAACCCAACTGGACTCAAGACATCTCCCATGACAAAATTTAACCCCTGAGGAACTGTGACAGAGCCTCTAAAGCTCCCGGTTGCACTAAGGGTTCCACCCACCATAATGAGAAGCATTGCTATATGTACTCCAATAGGCGCATATCGACCAGCCAAACCTTTAAAAGCATATAACGAAGGACCCTTCATAAATACCTGCAGAACCAAAACAATCAAACAAAAAAAACCTCACAACCCGAAAAGAAGAGTACTAAAAATCCTTACCTCAAACCCATCCCCCATCAAAATCACTCCCAAGTCTTGAATGGATGCTCTCGGAAGACTCTCAGCAAAGTCCTGCTTTTTAATCGCCTCATCTGACTTCATAAAACTCCATCTGCAATTTGTTTTTCCTTAGTAAGCAGAAACAAGAAAAGCTACAAACTTAACAAAGGAAGAAGAAAACAAACCTCCTTGCAACCTTAACCAAAGGTATCTGAGTAGTATAAGTACAAGCCATAAGTGAAGCTGCTAAGAGAACAAGCATCCCAAGGAAAATAGGAGCAGAGTACATATGATCCAATCCAAGAGTAAAAATCCATCTCCAAGTGAAGAACCCTAACACAGGATTATCTTCTGGATATTTTTGGAAATAGAAATCAGGTGTTTCACCTTGCTCAATCACAGTCCCTAAAAGATTTAAAGATCAATTCAAAATCATAATCTCAAAACCCAATTTTCGAAAAACCCTAGAAGAACAACACTTACCTAAAGCCATGAGAGCAGCAATGGTGAACATTTCTGTGATAGCAAGAGGTAAATTTGACAAAATTGATAGAACCTTCCTTGGTAATCTCTTCAAAAACCCTAAACCACCACTTCCTTTAACAACCTTATCGCCGGAAACCTCCTCGTCGGTGGTCTTTTCCGCAACCGGAGGAGCCGAATCGGAAAGCGAAATGGTTTTCGTGATACTTCCGCTACTATTATTGCTCTTCGTTTTGCCATTTTCAGGCTTCTGAAGCTTGCAATTGGTGACCAGAGAGACATTTCGCGTTTGAGGTTGTGGGTGGAATCTCGGGAAATAGAGGATTCTAGGGTTTAGTGTTACGATCATTTTCGAATTTTTGTTGGCTCTATCTATCTCTTCATTTTCTTCGAGCTGAGTCCGAGTGTGAGGATAAAAATGGAGCTTTGGTGGCAATTCTGTTATCTTGTGTTTTTGAAGAAGAAGATGAGATATAAATTTAAGCCGGTTTCTTACTAAACCGGATACAGTTACCAAATTCCGATATAATTTCATTCCGTTAAATCCATTCGACAATACTAAACCGGGTGCAGTAATCAATTATCCATTCGGTCCAGTAATCAAATACATCTACCAACTTGAATCCCTCAAATAAGTAGTTACTCTATAATGAATGTTTTCTTTCTTTTTCTTTCCGTGTAAAAAAGGTGATCTACTTTCATAAATTTGAAGCACAGACACGAACATAAAGTTGAAGCATAGAAAGAAAGGTATATGTAAATGTACAAAGACTCGAATCGGTAGGTAAAATGCTCAGATCATTACTACAAAAGAAGTCATAAATCTCACTCTAACTCTAGTCAACCAAAAGTAACTGAAGCTGGAACAGGTCCTTTTTGTTCATTTCCTGGCAAATGCGTCTCTATATAGATGAGAGTTTTGTAGAACTTTATGCGACTATGTCTTTTCTTCAACGATAACTTGCTTTAAGGTCTTGGGATGTGCTTCGTTTGTCGCAGGCACGTCCACTAGTGTGTGTGAAGGAGCAAAGTACATATGAAGTGACATGATGCATATGATAATACCCAAGAACAGCTGCAGGCATTGTTTCAAGCAAAGAATATGGATGAGGTAATTAAGAACGGGAAGGAAGATCCAAAACAAATCATGTACAAACCTGCACTGTGGGTTTGAAGCTGAAGAGGTATATAGATGCAACCATGGTAAGTAGCATAGCCATTGATGTAGAATAAACCTTGACAATATTGTCTGCATACTTCATTAGCCAGGAGACGAGTAAGCCGGTGGATCCGAGATTGAGAACTACCATCCATGTGGTGATGGTATAGCCATCAAAGATACGTTGCCACCAAGGACCCTTTTCAAAGCCAAGTCTGAAATCATCTGCTATAAGTCGGGCAAGGTTGAAAAGTGAACCAAACCTGTTAAGTAAAAAAGATGATGAGCTTGTAAAATGAATAGTGCAAGAAAAATTCATAGTTTTGGCATGATGTTTGAAGAGAGAATACCTACGTATATAACTGCAAGTTTTGCCAGTACAAGCTGTCATTGTTTCTCTTCATGAGAAACTCAGTGTAGATTCCAGCTAGTGCGGAGAGAGTAGCAGAGAGTACGGCCAACAAATAGCCTTGTAATGGTGCGGTGAAGAGTGAATCACATGAAGCTTCTCCGCATCCCTTAACCTGAAACAACAAGACAAATTGACTATTCTGATGCTAGCATAGCTTTTGGCCTTACAACCCACATTCCACATAACCTGGCTGGTAGTAGTTCCAAGAGCTAAAAGAGCAATGGCCATCCATTGAAGGTTTGATAATTTTCTCTTCAAAAATAACCTACAACAAGGGTATATTAGTTACCCCAGCACGAGCAGGAAAGGATGGTACAGAGAGAGAGAGATAGAATCATATACATACCTAAAGAGTAGAGCAGTGGTAAGAATCTTGAGATTACCCATGATTTGATAAGTGGAAGTGTCGAGATAAGTGAGTGTAGCGAACTGGACGTTGTTATGGATGAGGTATATAAGAGAAGGGATAAGGAATAAGCGGACGGTCTTCCACTCGGTCGTGATCCTTGCAGTTGCAGAGGAAGAAGTCCGCATCTCTCGAGAGAGAAATAAAGCGGAAATGAACAACTTGAAGAGTTCGGCAAGAAAAGGAACGGTAGCATAATCGTAGCTATATCTTCCATCAGTTTGAGAAAGTGTTGTTAAAATTCCCTGAAGCACATTCCGGAATCTATGTCAGTTTTTATCTCAAACCTAAACCCAGATGATAGGAGAGGAAATGGAACCTGGGAGCTGGTGAGAATGGTGAGGAGTAGAGCTACAAAGTACCAAGGAGTAGTACCCATTCCTCCTCTTCACTCGATCAAAATCCCAGATGCCCTCCTTCTAAACACACAAATATGGGTAAAGGATCAACAAAATTACATCACCCGACCATCCAGATCCGGACCCAATCCGAAATTGCTAACGGCGCCTCCCAAAAACTCGATTCTTTTCTCCCATCGTTACTCAATTTGGTAAAAGTAAAAGCAGAACTCGGACCGAAAAATTCTTTATCTGGAATCACTTGCAACTCATAGAGATTTACGAGGTAATGAAATTCCTTTGTGCCTGCAAATGCAATGTTTGATACTTCTTTTTTGGGTTTAATGCAAAAAAAATTCCTTCAACTCATTTTTTTTTTTTTTACAAGTTAACCTTCAAAATTGAAAATATAACCCTGAAGAATATTTCAGAATCTAATATATGTAAACAATAATCTAAGAAAAATATTTTAGATTTCTTTAATAGACTGTATTTGATTTTTAAAAAAATAAAAATTCTCTTATGTGCCAAAAAAATATATATATATCTTATACCTACTAAAATCAAAACTGAAATTAAGGTTTAGTTTTTTATTTTATTTTGAACTTTTTTGCTATTTTCTCAATTTCATGCTATTTTTGGAGGGTACATTAGCAAAAAAAATTAAGTTAGAGTGTTATTTTGCATGGTTTAGTTGAGTTGAACGTTTATTTTGCATTTTTTCAATACCGAAGGTAAATTTACAAAAAAAATTCGAATTGAAAAGTTTTTTTTGCATTAAACCTTTATTCACAAACTTTTTTCATTTAATTAGCAAATTTTGTTCGGTTAGTGTATTTTTCGGATTTTTTCCCATACTTTTTTTTGGGGGATTTTACTGGTTTGGATTATCACAAACCAAACAAGATTTTACCCTATGAGATTTTGTTATATTTTACTCATTCCAATTCTCAAGAGTTCTACTCTACTTGCCTCCTCTGCTTTCATTACAAACAAGGCAAGATCCCAGGATAGGTTCTAAAACATTTTTGATAACCATATAAATAATTGATAAAAGTATGGACTTATTGCTCTTCAGTCTACGTACGTTGTTGGAGGGCTATAAAATGCTCATTACATTCATGAGTATATATATCCTTGCAGTCCGAACAAATCGTCACGTTACGTTATTATCACAAATAGGTCACATATTCAACTAAAACATAATAACAAGGACCTTCTTCGTCGTCTATGTTGAACACTTAAGTGTAATGGACAAAGGGAGATTTGCATACACATTCTTATAATATGTACCTTGGAAACGTTTTGTTTTTCATGTGAGTTTTGTCTATGACGTGGGGACAGTGGACTCCAACGCACAAGCTCTCAGTTTTCGTCTGTAATCTTAATGTAGGCACGAGTAAACTGCAGTCATACACTCTCAGAAGTACCTAAATGGAAAGACCCTTTTTTGGCGTTTTCACACATTTATTAATTATTTCTAAGAGCATCTCTATTGGTGAGACTGATTGAGTCTCACCAAATATAATTAAAAAACAAAAAACAATAAAATATTAGTTGAGTCTCATAAGTTTTGTGAGACTGTCTCTAAAGTCTCTGTCCAATGAGACAGTCTCACAAAACTTATGAGACTCAACTAATATTTTTTTATTTTTTATTTTTTAATTATATTTGGTGAGACTCATTGAGTCTCACCGTTGGACATGCTCTAAGATTGGTCTCAGTATAGTTTAGCGTTTTATATATTTACTAGTATTTTACCCGGTGCTTTGCACCAAAAATTATTTATTTACTCTCACTAAATTTTCTCCCACTAACCACGTTTCCACGATCCTAAATTTTCTCTCCAGATTGTAAAAGTAATTTAACTGCTGTGGGAGTTTCAACTCCTTAATATTTGTTTCCCGTGATTTTAGTATGTATATATTTGTTTTAAAAAATTTTAAAAACTAAAATTACTTGGCATTATTTTATTGGTAAGGTGACTTGTGCTTTAGTAAATAAAGGATATATCAGAAGGTTTATCAATGCGTAAACCGAAAAATTTAGAAGAAAGGTGTTTATTCATCCTTCCAATAACATAGAGCTTGGATCCATTTTTATTTCAACAAGTACTTTGATAATCAAACTTAGTGGTTGATAGCTTCATTAGCATAGGACACTTGAAGTTTAGACACTTTCGACTTAGACAAAGCGGAGGCATGGCAGATTTTTGGTAGAGCAGCCTTTCCTTTGTAAGCTTTGCAGACTAGTGCTACAAATTTATCAAGTTTCTGCGTCACCAAAAATCACATTTTCAATTGCTTAGTAAATAAAAATACAATGAAGTGTGATTTTATTAAAAAGAAGAGTTATATAGGTCGGTCATATATACGTCATAGAGTGGCTTGCCGTTGAGTGTCACCCATGGTACATATTGATGTTCGGGCTTCAAACTCAATGTCTCCTTTGCATACCCAAGTATCAGCTGCGCAACATGATCAATAACAAAATTGATATAATTAAAACTATAGACAATATATGTGTATGTTGTGAGTGTTTTTATATATTTAACAACCTTTTTAGACAGATCACCATTGTAACAATCCTTTATAGCTTTCAAACTTGTACTGTCCTTAACACATTTTTCCCAGCCCCTGTCTCCTCCTTCTGATTCGACGCACCTTATAAACTCGAAATGCAATTTCTGCGGTACAAAACAGTCACATTTTTTTCATTCAAACTATAATAATCCATTTGCCTAAATCCACAAAGAAAATGTTTCTATATATTAGAAACTAATGTAATGATAATATACCGGATCAGGCCAGGTTCGGATGGCGCAAGCTTCAATGGCATTAAGTCTGCATTCCTCTTCACCATGCTTCACAAATTTGATAATTTACTTACAAGTTAGAACAGAGTACATATATATATATAAAGATCGAATCATATGATAGTTTTATCATCGAAGGGGGAGAAAATTGAAAAGAACCTGACAAGTGATAGTCTGATTATCGTAGACATGGGCATTACCAAATGGAATGAGCTTGAGATCAGTGATTGTGTGGAGATCAGTGTCAAAGACTTTGACTAGATCATTAGTGATGAAATCTTGACAATAGGGACAAAGTGATTCGTAGTAAAGATTGAGTTTCACTTTGTCGGAATCTGCAGCCACGAGGTTACATGAGAACATGAACAAGAAGAGGCAAGCTAAGAAGAACACAAGCTTTCTTGAACAAGACATTTTTATGAAAATATTCTTTACGAATGACTTTGAGCTGTGTGCACTTGGCTACTACTGCCTGTGTTTACATTTATAGACAATAAAATTTACCAGTACCTTTTTACCAGTTGGTAACATTTTTGACGTGGGGCCATTGTTTTTGGATTTTGTGTCCTACCAACTTAGCTCAAGATGCCAATAAAAACAAATACTATAAAATATCATAATTACTAGAATAAAATTTTGATATAAATTCAAAAGTGGTCGTTGGTTGCTTACTTCTTCGGGTGTTTATGCCTACGATCGAACCGAGGAGGATCAGCAGACTGTTATGCTCAAACGTCGGGTGTGGTCTGTTCAGTCTAAACCGAAAATCCGTTTGTTTTTGTGGCGCAGTCTCTCTAGGACTCTAGCGGTCTCCACTCAATTATTGGCTCGAGGTATTCAAGTTGATATACAATGCAAAATTTGTTAAAGTTCTTCTGAGACTATCCCCACGTCTTATTTGAATGTTCCTTGGCAAAACAATGTTTTCAGCGCAACTTCCATTTCCTGTAATGGGTTTCTCTCATAGTTTACTCGAGAATATAAGTTTTGTCTTTGATATATTAGAGAGTGCAAACATAATGTGGAATTTACGTCGTATCATTCCATGGATACTTTGGTTAATATGGAAAACTAGGAATCGACTTGCTTTTTTATCAACATCAAAGAGATCTATCTGTTCTTCTTGAGGAAATTCTAGCCGATGTTAATCTATGGTTTGAGTTGCACAAGGAGCCCGACACAGTGCAAAGACAAAGATCACTTGATTCTTTGATGTTGGATCGTAAATGGTTACCTCCTCCTCTTGGCTTATTGAA
Organism: Aurinia saxatilis; assembly: GCA_900406295.1. NCBI lineage: Eukaryota > Viridiplantae > Streptophyta > Magnoliopsida > Brassicales > Brassicaceae > Aurinia > Aurinia saxatilis. The sequence continues at coordinate 17,859 of OVAP01002643.1, forward strand.
ATGTAATGTGTATTCACATTGGTGTGCAGAAAATTATCATAGTGGCGGTGCGTGAATGCTTTGAGACCATAATGGTTCGGTTATAATGCATTCCAGAGAAGCTTTTACGGGATCCATCAACCAAATAACTGCTGAATTAAGGTGTATAGGTTAGACATTGAAATATCTTCGAGATCTTCATTACTCAAACATCATCATCGCTTCAGATTGTACTGCTGCCATGGAAGCTCTTGCCAAACCTTTACAATGGCCTAAATACAAGTATCTCCTTCATTCTATTCAGATGCTTAGTTATGGATTTGATCGTGTTCTTTTTGAACCTACTCATCCCCTAGCTAAATTCTTGGTGAGATATATTATTAGTAAGAGTGTGCTTTGTGATGGCCGTTTTCAATCATATCTAGCTATTGGAGGATCAGACTCATAATCGAATTCAACAAGAGATTTTGAGTAATATCTAGAAATCTTTATTGTTAAGATTGTGATTATTAGTTTTAGTTTTAGTTCCTGTTTTTATATTCTTTTATTCTCATTGTTGAACAAGTTTTATCATTTGCTTAATAATATATTAGACGATTTAAAAATGACATGATATTTTATAGAAATAACACGCAATTCCATATGATTTTGTTAAAAAGCACACATGATAACATGCGCCATATAATTAAAAATTGATCATCCACTAATATTGCAAATAAAAAACTAAAACAGGTTAATTACATAGTGCTAGTAGCCTAGCTTTGATCTGTCATTGGAGTTTTCACTAGCATAAAAACATATTATTTTATTTTTTTTGAATTTTATAACATCTATATCACGTGGATTAGTCTAACTTTGACCTGTCATTGGAGGTTTCACTATATATATATATATATATATCACGTGGATTATTATATATGTAACATATAAATGTTGTATATATAAACACTACAAAAAAAGGGCCATCTTAAATCATTTATTTTTAATACTTACATC
>OVAP01002644.1:1142-18832 GCA_900406295.1 Aurinia saxatilis
CAAAAATTAAAAAAAAAAAAAAAATTACAAAAAATTTTGTTTGTTTGGAAGATACTATGAGAGTATCTAACCAATGGAGTAAAAAAAATAACAATGAGGTTATGAACTTAAAGTAATAATATGTTTTATATTAAACAATACTTGACATCCCCATATGGGGTTCAACTGATGAGGATGCTCTAAGATAACTTATTTCATAACGTGATGAAAGTATGAAACAAAGACCAAGTTACACTTTATGACTTATAACAAACTCTCTAACATTTGATCTCCTCCTTTCAAAGTTATATGTAAAAATTAAACCTCAAAAACGTAGCAAACCACTTGAAAAGGAAAGACTCTTTAGAGCGCCACATCGAGATTGATCCCAAGTGTAAGAGATGAGGCGAAATTGAATCTATCTCTCTTCTTTTTTTTTAGAGTGAATTTGTAGAATAACACCCTCTCTCCTCCAAATTAAGAAAGTAACATCCATATTTGGCCAATTAGGAAAGTAACACAAGTCAAACATTTTGAGTGAACTGTGATGACTAAAATGACCTTATGCTGAAAGGTACATCTTTAACTAATTATAGACCACATTGATAATGACGTTAAATAGTCATCTACTATATAAAATATTTATCTATTTATTTCGCATGTCAATTTATGTGCACATTATGTAGTCATATATCATATTACTCGAATAGATGTCTGTAAAAGTTAAGATAAACATATATGCTAGCATAAATAAATATCACATGAATATTCAAATAAACATATAAAAAAAAATATTTATGTATATCTACCTATGTCAAATAGATGACTATTAGTAAAAGTAGATCAAACCGAAAAATGTAACTACATGTTCACATAGACAATTATTAGTAAGAGTAATAGCTACCACATGGCTAAACAGACATCAACCAATTACGGTAGCTAGCTAGATAGATAAGCACATTACTAAAATGTTTATCTATATCTATCTACGTCAAATAGATGATTATTAGCAAGAGTAGATCAAACACAAAAGTACGTCTACAAGTTCACATAGACAATTATTAGTAAGAATAGATAACTACCACAAGGTTAAATAGACATGAACCAATTGCGGTAGCTACCTAAACAAAAACTACTTATAAGCGAAATCATAATGAAATAGTTAGTCACCTATTTAGATAGATATATTATAATAGATAACTATTTACAACTTATGGCAAGACCATTCAAATATAAATGTCAATTAATTATAAAATACTTAAATATTCATCATAATGTTACTCATTCACTACAACTAGATAAGTAAATTCGGAATATAGACATAACAAATAGAAAAGAACAAGTGGACATCTAGTGTGAGAGATAGATATGTTGAGTTATTTAATCAGAATAGTCAACTTTTATTGGAAACAGACAAAAACATTTGGTCCAACCTAAATATATATATTAGAGTAAAAAGTATGTGATGGGCAAAATAGACTTCTCAATACATATGATTTCTAATATAATATTATTTTGTTATGCTTTTGATTTTGGTGGCAAAAGGTGCTAGTTTTGCCGATTACTCTTTTTTTTATCCATTCCCTTTTCCAAAGGAAATTTGGAAGTTGGCCTTTCTTTTCCCAACTACCGGAAGCGAGAGGAGGAATAGATTTTAAGGAGTGGTGGCACACCATACAAAGGTGGCCCTGTTTACCACCGGTTGGACTTCCTATCATTCATTTTCTTAATGTTGAATATTCTTTACATATTGTTCTTTGTTCAAGCCTAATAAAACTTATATTTCTCTCTGGAGCATATTCAGTTAAAGAATCAGATTACAAAATCCGGTAAAGTACCCCAAAAAAAGAATTAACAGAACCTAATTTCAACTCTCTCTCTACCTACCTAAATTCATATAGAGATTTTGACGTCAACTTTCTACTAGTAACGATATTTCCAGCCTCTCTCTTTTATCATGCAGAAGCAGAACATACTCTTCTTCTCACCATCACACTAGAAAACTCTCATAACTAAAAAGACCAAAAGACACAAGCTAGCTAGGATCAAGAATCTTTAATATTCTTGTTCAACACCATGTACAAAATCATTGAGAGTACAAGAGGAAGAAAGATCACGATCCGCTTCGGCGCTCTAACAGACAAACTATCGACGCAGCATCCTTCTTCAACAATCGTCTCAAGCTTTGGCGAGCTCGAGAATTGTTGTTGTTGTTTCTGGTGAGATACAATAAGCCTTGGTGCTACCTCTCCCCATGTTTGAACAAACCTCATTTCCTTGGCCATATTTCTTTTTCTTCTTTCAACCGGTTTACTTTTCCCGATGCAGCAGAAGGAAAACGCGAGTTTAGTTTGAGAAAGAAAAGAATGGTTTCTTTATGGGTTAGGAGGGGCAGAGGAAAATTGAATGGTGATTTTGACTCAATGAATGAAGGATCTTTCAACTGGGAGAACGTAAAAGGGCGTATGAAGTGGAGGAGACAAATGGGAGAGATTAAATAGAAAGACTTAAGGTGACAAATATGGAAAATGAGAAGAAAACACACAGATTTTTCGGGATATGGAAGAAAAGAAATGCGCGGTCTGGAGATTGCCAATGATGCATTCTTTTGTTAGATCAGCTATACTTAGAGACTCTAAAAAAAGATAACATCCAAATAAACCTATGACGTTAGAGGTTTGAAAGCTAAAAAAGGGTCAAACAATCATCTTTTGGGATAATCTTTAGAACCTGAAAACTGAAGACACACGGGGAACACAGAAAACAGAGTTCCTTTACAATTTTCAAGAAGTAATGGGCTCATAAATTGGTTATATACTCCCTCTATCTATATGATCGCCTATATAAACAAATTACATCTCCTGAATATGTAGGAATATATGTGAACCTGGAGACAGAATCAGTCAGAGAAAGAATGTAGCAGCTTCTTAACCCGAAAGGCTTTTCTTGTTCCAAGAATTGTCTCCGTAAGGCCTAAAATTGAAAATGATGCATATAAGCAACCGACATAGAAATAAGGTTGTCTGCAGGTGTATATTACCTTACCTCGGATTTTTCAAATGGAGCAACACGAAGATGATGGATATGATAATGGAAGAGGCACCAACAACGAGATAGGTGATCCCTAGGAAATCGTTTCTTCCTCCTAACCAGTTTGATGTGGAGAGAATAAGCTTCTTCTGCCCACTAAAGCTATAAGTGTTGTAATTGTTCATCAAATTTACCACAACAACGTTTCCTGGTTCCAAATCCTCTTCGATTCTTCCATATAATTTCCGGAAACTTAGTAACGCAGCTGCTCGCATCCACACAATAAAGTCCTCTTGGTCACTTAGCTGCGGAGTAAACAGTATCACTTAAGCTAATCGAATATAATTGCTTAAGCTCAAATGTTAGTTAATAATTTTGTGGTAATAGAACTGAAGTATTTAAGAATGCATACTGGAATTTTTGGATCCAACTTTGCTCCACCAATCAAAGTTCCATTCTGGAAATTGAAAGGATACACATCCTTTCCGAATTTGTGCTCGCGGTCACTCTTCCATGCAATGTTATCCCTGCTGACCTTCAGTTTCGTACTTTCACGAGCAAATGTAAATGTATCATTGAACATACTCCAAGCTATTAACCCACAAGGGACAATCGGGAGACCATTAGATGACTCCTCGGGTTCACAAGCACTTGTGTGGCTATACTCCAGTCCATGTAACAGCTGTTGGTCACTTCTACTTTTTACATACCTGAAAACAATAATTGGATTACAAATGAGGGACTTTCTCATCACCCAGTCCTGAGAAATAAATCAGTAAGAGATCTAGATATTTTACCGCCTGTGATTTTGATAGTAGTTATCAAGCTGATAGTAGATATAAATGGGAGCTTTCATATGCTTTTGTACCTACAATCGTGTATACAAAATTGAAGTTACTGAAAGTTGATAAAATCAACCAATGTAAAACATTGATGATATTCTTAATATAACGAAACCGTTTTGGTACTACCTTCAAGTTACGCGTACAATTCTTTGGGATCAATGAATCTGTTATGTATGACAGTTTGTTCGTTTTATATTCTTCAGGAATGCACTCAACATCATACCGGTCTATAATTTCAATAGCCTGCCAATTGAATGAACTTTAAATTTCGCTCCAGAAAACTCACAAGCACAAACACAAGATATAGAGATCACAGCTATAAAAACTTACATCACGAGAAGCACGAAGAGTAATGAGTCCAATGGGAATGAAAACAAAACCCATTAACAAAAACACTGTTATAACCTGCAAGGCATATAATCATAAGATTTTTCCTATCAAAAACTCAGAACACTGTGACAAAAAATCCGTAATACGAACCGATGTTGGCGTCAAGACTGGCTTACAAGCTGGGAGTTTCTGCTGCTTAAACTGATACAAAGCTGCTCAGAAAACACACACAATGATTCAATGTTCATAAATCTATAAAACAATACAACAATCAATACCAAATCACAAATCTTTTTCTCTAATCTAAACTGTAACCAAAATAAACACAAAATGATTCAATATTTAGCAAAACTAAGCTCGAGTATAGTTTCACAAAATCTATGAATCAATACAATCGATACCAAATCAAATCAAAGAATTCACCTTTGGATCGTCTGGATCGTAAGAAGGAGGATGATTGATGATGATGATTCATCGAAGAGCTAGATCCTTCAACTTCCATCATTATCACTCTCACACTTCGTCAACTAACATCGGAGGAAGAAGAAGAAGTTAATTCCCTTCTCTGGCTCGAACACTGATCGGCGATGATAAAACTCCGGCGACTCTCACGGTGGGGATTTTGATAGATCGATCTCGGAATCGCGTTAGATTCACCTGAATCTCAAATTTTGTTGTTTTCGCCTAATTTCTATTTAATTTTATAAATAAAATCTTAATTTTCTTTAGTAAACATATTTATTAGTATCATTTATTGCATTTTTTAAGTTTGAAAAACTTGGTTGGTTGAAAAATGTTTCAATATAGGGATAACCAAAAAACTATAAAATAGAGGACTCAGTTTGAAATTAAAATGTGTATTATGTAAGAAACAAAATACTATAAGGCTAAATCACATAAACTGCAGTGAATCAGTGACCATTTGCGATAAATAATAGGGAACATTTGTAATATCTGAAAATTAGAGCGTACAGTAATAAAATGGAAATGTATGTAATAAAAAGAACTTCAGGGATCGCATGTAATAAACAGAAATATAATGACCACTAGAGTAATAGAGACCCACAAAAGTTAGGAACCATTTTTAGAGAGGGTGGTTTTGCAATTTTAAGAGAATTGGGTCCACTTTTGTAGTTGAATTTGTTTTCTATTGTAATGGTTTTTTTTTTTTTTTTTTTAAACCATTGTTGNGTGAAACCATTGTAGTGGAAATTATAAGGAGGTTTTTGTGAAAAAATCCGGTTCGATGGTAAATCGGTTTTAACTAACCCGGACCAAACCGAATAACAACATATAAATTGGTTTCTTTGACATTCCTTCAAAATTCAAATTTTGAGATATTTTTAACAAAACTGGAAACCATCAAAATCATATTCAACAGAGCCAGATTTTATACTCCATAGACCAAAAGAAAAAGAAAAAAATCTTAAGCACAAAGGTATAAAGTTGAGTACACTTTAAATTTTTGAAGTCTCTAAGATTTCTTGAACACAGAAAAAAAAAAAACAAATTATTCAACGTAAGATATCATGTGGTTTAGTTTTTTGGTTGTTATCTCAAGCAATGTGTTGAGCCAAAGCCAAAATTTTGAGATGTTTCTTCTTGCGAAGCTCGTGTGGAACAGGACCAAACACTCGAGTACCAATCGGTTGGCGATCAGTTTTGGTATTCTTGTCTTTACTATCAACAAGAACAACGGCGTTATCATCAAACCTAACTTCGCTTCCATCAACACGACCTCTCTGCATTGCAGCTCGAACAACCACACCATACACGACTGCTCCTTTCTTCACTTTACCATTTGGCATCGCTTCTTTCACCGAAGCAACTATGGTATCGCCAAGTCGAGCTCCTTTTTTACCCTTTAGTGCTTGAATACAACACACTTTCTTCGCTCCTGAATTGTCCACGACTTTGAGAATTGTCCCCATTTGAATGAATGTTCTTCTCTGCTGCTGCTGCTTCCACCAAAAACAATAAAAAGAATAATCTTTAAGACATCAAAACATCCATTTGATCCACTTATCCATCCTACTCCATCCACAGAATTCAGATAATAGTCACTATATTAAGCAAATCATATACCAAAAACCAATTTCTGTTTTGAACGAAGAGAAAACACAAAAACTAAATGCAATATCCATGCAAAGCGATAGAAAACACAAATACCAAATGTAACAATCCATTCGAAGAGACAGAAAAACAAAAATTCTGAATGTAAATATCTATTCAAAGCGACAGAAAAACACATATACCAAATGTAACAATCCATTCGAAGAGACAGAAAAAACACATTCTGAATGTAAATATCCTATTTGATCCAGTTATCCAATACACAAAATTCGAATAACAGCAGCTTTACGAAGCTAAGCATATACTAAAAACTAGTTAGTGTTTCAAACGAGGAGAATCATGGATAGCAAGTGTATACAATATCCGCACAAAGGGATCGAAACACACAAATACTAAATGTAAATAATCCATTAAACGCGAGAAAGAAAACACAACAACCATATGTAACAATCCATTTGAAGCGACAGAGAAACACAGAATCTAGATGTACCAATCCAATCGAAACACACTATACTAAAATCTGACGACGATGATATTTGTATGAGTATCTGTTTTCTAACCTGTGAGAGGACAGCTTCATTCATCATCCCACTGGTAGAAATTCCAGTGAAACCATTGTTAAGACCTCCAAGCAATGAACGTCCTCCTGCTCATAATATTTGCATAAACAACAAATCAAACAACAAAACCAAAAAACAAAAAAAAACAATATTTTGAGCATGAATTGATTACATTCATCATCAACACCAAACAACCAAAATGTTTAATCTCTTAATCCTAAATTTCCATCAAGAATCAAACCCATCACAGTCTAGAATCCTACAGTTTCTCAGAACCAATGTTGTGTTGAACTGAGATACAATACAACCTAAAAGCTCAGACTTTTTACAAAGAAGGATCGATCACCTATTACGAGAGATACAACCTAAAGACCATCACAGTCTAAGTTCAAACAGTTTCTACAAGTGAGATACAATACAACATAAAGCCTCAAACTTTATTCTATCAAAGAAGGATCACATACCACGAGAGAGCCTGGAAGCTAAAGCTGCAGCCATTTTCTACAATTACAAGTTTCAATTTTTAAGTTAATAATGAAATAAAAACAGAGTGAGAGAGGTTAATCGAATCCAAAGATTGTAACTTACGAAGTGTGTTGGTGGAGAAATACAGATTTGTTGCCGAGAGATTGAGGCGGAGGAGGAATGGTATAAGGAAAGGTTTAAGAGTGGCATAAAATGTAAATACATTGTTTGATCAGGGGTATAACGGTCAAAAGGATTTGATTATTCGGGTATATTTCTACTTTCAGCCCAAACATGTGATTGTTGGGCTTCCATTGTGTGTAGCTATTTAAAGCAAAAAATACAGAAAACAACAAAAAAAAAAAGTTTCATATTGCAGATCAAATTATGTATTTGAGAGTTAAAATCAATTATGAAGGTAAAATTTATTATATATTATTACCAGCAACTAAATTTGAGATTTTGGGTAAAATAAGAACAAATTATCTAGAAAATATTTATCACATAAGACGACAAAACTATTGTCAAACTTATTTAGGTAAACTTTTTTTTTGTTTTTTTTGTGTCAGTCCAAATTATTATATTTTGTTTAACTTTTGTTGTGGGATTAAGCAATTATCATTGGTTTCATTTTTAAATTAATGGTCCAATAACTAAGGTAAGCGACATGCAATTTATATGTTGAGTAAAATATGATTAATTTCATTTAATTTACTCTTTATCATTATAAGATAGTTTAACATGAGTAGAAGATTAAATTGAAGAAGAATATGTTTCTTCCATATATGTTTTTTAAAGTCTCGAAAATCATATTGTCTAAACCCATACTCACCAAAATCACATATTTTACTTTTACCTCCGGTGAAAATGATAATGTTTTCATCAAATATTCCATAGAAGTGTCATGGTTGGTAATATTTAGTAATAAATATATTATCATATAAATTTGTAGTTTTTTCATTTAATGATTATGAATTTTGTGTTTTAGTTGTATGAATCATACATTTTCTGAATAACTGTGGAAAACTTAAGACTATATTTTCAAACTGATTGTCCAATGTTAAACTTTGTGAATTAGCTATTACCATCCGGTGTAAAACTGTCATACCCATTTAAAAAATTAAAGAAATGAATGTTGGGTTAAATTGATAATTTTGAAAGTTTTAATTTTGTCCCAAAATCGGGTGGTTTCTGATCATTTCAGGAGTTTGGGATCAATTATGTAAATAGTAAATAATAGAGGAGCTAATCACAATTGTCGGGAAAATGAAGACCACTTTGTGTTCACCTCCGAGAGTTTTGGGATCGATTTTATGCTACCAAATCTGATCAAACACCCCTTTTAGACCACGTCGGATCTCATCTAAATGGTTTAAATAGTTACACCGGATTGAAGTGACTTTTGGGTATCAAGTTACTTCAGATTATGTTACAACAAAAGATGTCATTCAATGGATTTTCCATTTTGTAGACTTTTTGTTTCACTATTCACCAAAATTACCAATTGGAACCAATAGAAAATCAGAAAAAAAATAGATAAAGGGTTATAACAATTCCAAATCAAAATTTTATTAATGATTTACAGAATAAGAGCAACAAAAGCAAAATGTATTTCTTATACCTACAATATTTACATAAATAGAGAAAAACAAGGAGATCGAAAGAAGAAAAACATAACAAGCTTTTATACACAAGTGAGAGATTCTGCAAAAGCATAAGCTCCAAAGGAAAATAATAAATAGCTAGCAGATGCAGTAGGCAGCAAAACTTGGTTTCTGGATTCGTCAAAACTTTGATTTTGTTTCATTCTCTGCTTCCCTATTATAGCTTTTATATGCAATGATCCAGAATTCACCATCGGGTTCTCTAACAAACAAGAAATCACATAAAATGAGAAAGTTCTACAATTTCAAACATAGAAAAAGAACATTTGTAAGAATAACACAAAGTCCCAATATTAAGTATCAATCTATGATCACAAATGCGTAACTAATCATCAATTGCAACACAATACAGGACATAAGTTGTGATATGCAGTACTGTTAAAACTAACTAGTTTCAAGACGATGGAGATCGATTAAGCAATATACTCAAATCACTTCATAAACGGATCATATAGAGGATGAGAAACAATTTACCTCAGATTCGACACTAGAACGAGTTCATTTCTAGACAGTAGGTCTTTCTCTTAACAAGCATCTTAGCAGCTGTTTCATAAGGCTCTTCAAAAGCCGAAGATACCCAAGACACATCCGATACTTCCCTCTTTGATTCACTTGGTCTTATCGCCACTAAAGTCGCACCTTTTAGCACAGTTCCATCAGGCAACTCCAAAGTCGGAGCATACCATAGTCTCATATTCAAAGCAGGGACAAGAGTCCTCTTAGAAGCCGAAGAAGCCGATAACGGTTTCACTCTAAGCTCTTCTAACTGATCCTTATTCATACAAAGCACACCTTGCCCATCCGAATCAGTGAGTACCAAACTCTTAAGCGTCTTATGCTCCGAGATTATCGGTTGTAACAAGTAATGCCGTGCCGATGCAGCAATCAATGAGCTAATCGTCCACACAACACGAAGCTTTAAACCTCCATTTGTATAAAACGATTCCGGTATACTCCCATTATCATCATCCGCCACGGAAGATTCAACAATTGTAGTATCCAAAGCTTCGGAATTCGATTGAATCACCGAAGAAGCACCGAGAATGACACAATTATCTAAACTAGACCCAAATTCAGCTCTCCATTTCAACAAAACACCATCATCAATACATAATTCACCACTAGGTAACTCAATACGCAAATAACGAATCTCATCGAAGTTTTTCAAAACCTGTGATGGTGAATGATGCGTCACACTTCCTCCTTCTTCGTCATCTCCTCCTCTTCCACTAATCGACAAGGACGAATTAGATCTCTTCGTTCCAAGGAATTGAACAAATGCTTGTAACGGCTTCACAATGCCACCAAAAACAAGACGGAATATGGCAGACGAGAACGAACCGGAACCGGAGGAGCGAGATTTCGAAGATAGAGACGATGAATCGTCATCGGAGATTACGCAATCGACGCGAACAACGACGGTTTCAACCTGAGGGATGAGAGAATGGAACCTCCTGGAGACGACGCAGCATCGTCCGAGTGATTTGACGTCGCCGATTTTGTTGAAGATGAGGACGAGGATTGAGTCAGGAAGAAGATCGAAATAATCGATTTGTGGAATTTGAGGTTGAGGATGGATCCGTGATGAAGGTGGATTTGATCGAGGAATCGGAATCACAGCCATGGAAGGATCTTCGAAAATTTTGCTAGGGTTTCTAGAGATTCGAATGTGATTGATGTTTTTGAGAGAAGAAGATAACGGATGAAGGAAGTTTCTAGAGGAAGGAGACGATGAAAATTTGGATTTGTCAGAACGGTAAATTAATAATTTTTTCGGGACCCAGTAGTTATTATTTCTGATTTAATAAGCCAAAGTTTGGGTTTGACCACATATACCCAAAATTTTTATTCTTACTCATATATATCCAACTCATTTTCAATCTTCATAAAACACTATAAAAGTGGCCAACGTCCCGTTCTACCGACGTTGTGCCTTTTAGTTTTATGTTTAGTTTCTTGTAAGATATGTGTTAGTTTTTGTGTTGTTTTGTACCGGCTTATCGGATTAAACTCTGACTTTTATTCGGCTTTGGCTCCCGATCTTATACGGGTTTTGGCTCCCGATCTTATCCGGGTTTTGATCACGTTTTTGCTATTAAGAATCCTTCCCATCTGTTATGGAAGGGGACATATCCCAGGCTTTTCCTCTCAATTGTTTCCATCAAATTTTCTTCTTTCTGATACTTCTCTTGATGAAGTATGGATCTATGAAGAATCATATGCCTTCGTTCAACTAAGGCTTAAAAAGTGATGGATTTAGAGAGATCTGGTGGTGAGCAAACGCGTTACAGAGGTTTTCAGATGAAGTCCTTTGCAGATTGGAGATGAACTAACGGCGGATAACTCGAAGCTTGCTGAAGATTCTCGATCTTTATGTCTCCTGTTGACACGTGGACTTACATTCAACGCAAATTCTCTTTGTAAAATATTCGTATGTATGCGTTTGTCTGTTGGGCCATTTACTGGGCTTTGTAACTTTGAAAACTTTGTTTAATGAAATGATAATGAGTTGACAAAAAAAAAACACTATAAAAAATCTTCAATGCTCCTCCTCCTCAAATACATCAACGTCGCTCATATCTGATATATCTTCTTTCCAATCTATCTGGCGAATAATTGTGAATATCTCCGGCGTATCTTTCTTCTCTCTTCTCTTGAATCTTTCTACTCTCTCCTCTCTCTCCTCTTTCCGGTGATTCTTTCTGGCGAATCTTCGAATCGCTCAGATCTTTCTCAAGGTAATTTTCACAGATCGATTACAATTTCCGATTAGTGGTTGAAATGTGATTTCCGAATGTTTCCGTAGGATTTTTTGTTTCCAATTTTGATTGTACAGATTTTACAACATCCTTAGAAATGGAAAACCCTTACAAAGATCTGTTAATTTTGAGTTTTTGATTTTGCTTTGTGGTCATAATATGTTCACCATATGTTTTGAATGTATGGAACAATGTGATTTCCGAATGGTTTTGTTGGGTTTTTGGTTTCTGATTTTGATTTTACCGGTTTTATAATATCCTTAGAGAAACCCTAGAAAAAACCTGGAAAATTTTTTACAAAGATCTATTATTTTTAGTTTCGATTCTGCGTTGTGGTCGAAATTAGTTCACCATGTAATATTTGAATGGTTTTGTAAGGTTTTTAGTTTCCGATTTTGATTTTACAGATTTTATAACATCCTTATAAAAACCTTAGAAAAACTCTGCAAAATGCCTTACAAAAATCTGTTATTTTTTAACAGATGGGCGAATCTCAGGACGGATCCTTTATCAAATTATCATCGCTCCTTTATGATCCGGGGTCTGAACCAGATGAAGCTAAAATAGTTCAGCATCACTCAATTTTTATATATGTAAACCTTGTTGAAAAAAAAAACTAGGTTTAGATTTGTTTAGTAGACTTGAAGATTCCTTCTTGAAATCTGTCATTGAATTGAGTAGAAAACCAAGGCTAGTTTTCTCAGAAAAGCTATTTCATTTTCTAATGCAAAGAAAAATATTGACGAAAGGTGAGGAGTTATGGTTTAGGTTTGGATCTCAACCGATGGGATTTTTAGCCAGAGAGTTCTTTCTGATAACATGTATTCCTTCTGCTCAGAAATAGTTATCTTGTAAGGTGTTTATAAGATTCTAATAATAAAGTTTATCCGCCTCATATGTCACATAGGTTTTCCTTTTGAAAAAACGCAAACAGAATAAAGCGGGAAGGGAAAGAGTATGGTTAGGCACCCGTACGAGTGGACAAAAGGAGAAAAGTATATTGTTGCTACGCTCTATGATTATTTGAAAAGCATGAAGAACTGTAAGGAAAACGACCATGAGATGTTATGTCATGGAGCTGTCATTCTAACAAAGTCATTAATTATTGTTTCGCCTCCAAAACAACTCATTCATCCCTCAAGGCTGTCAGCTGCTTCAGATTTTGAAGAATATTCGGGTCACCCATGGGGACAGCTGAGTTATGAGATTCTATGTCATGACATAAAGAAGATGAGCTGCAATACTTGGAAAAGAAATAATTATGATGTGAAAGGTTTTGTCTGGGCTATCACCTTATGGGCTTTGAGTGTTGTACCAATTCTAGGTGAACTCCTACTCTGTATCATTTTTAAAAAATTTGTTGTGTGATTGGTTTTAAATTTGCTAAAAGTTTAATTGTGCGGTTTCAAATTAACTAGGTAAAAGGTTTGCAACAAAAACTGCCAATCCGTCAGATAAAATACCATTTTGTTTGCAATGGTCATCCACTTAGCCAGTGCTAATTAATCAGATTAAAATGTATGAAACAGAGAGGGTGAGTGTCCATATTTCTCTTTATAATTTTCTTACAGTGTCTATATAAACTGGCTTAGAAATTCCTTACAATGTCTTTATAATTTGCTTATAATTTCCTTAGAAATTCTTTATAAATTACTTAGAATTCCTTAACAGGTTGAGGTGTTAAGGACAATTGGGCATCCAGATTCTTTTAACCACTTGGTGTCAAAAGCCTCATGAAGATGACGCGGAATTCCATGAGATTCTGAATCAAAATGATAGAGGGTATAGGCCGAAGAAGATGGATTGGGTCAACAAGGGCGTCGATATTTGTGACACTTATGAAGAAGTTAGCTACATGCACATGAAGAATTCAACAAGAAGTCAACTGACAGATAGCCAAAAGCTGGACAAAATCATAAACATGCTAGAAGACTTTGATAGCCGACTCACCAAGATTGAGGAAATTCTAGATATCTATAGAAGACAAAATAGAGCAACTGGAGTAAATCAAGAAGAACAGAAGGACCAAGAAGGTGAAGACTTAAACCAAAATGAGTGTTGTGAAGAAGAGGTAATATAAATCAAAAGTTTAATGTGTATGAATTGTTGATGTGAGTATGAGTATTGTTGATGTAGATTTTATGTGAGTATCTGTTGCAGGCTCCTATACAAAACTTTGAGATTCAACAGGACAATGAGGAGGATGAACTCATTAGCCCATGTGATTTTTCTTCACGCCCAAATAATACTCAAGATGTAAGTTATGTTGGAGATGAAGATGAACGTAGAACAGATGAAGATGAACGTAGAACAGATGAAGGAAACAATAATGATGATGATGGCAGTGAATATACATTGTCTGATGAAAATGAAAAAGAAAGAGTACATATATTTACCTTGAGCTTTATATAAGTATTTTCTAAGCCTTTCTCTAAACCTATTATTGTATGCAACATATGTAGGCTAAACCTCAAAGTTCAGGTTTCACTACTCCCACTTTCAATCTTTTGTCTGAGGATAGTCAAGAGAATGTTGGAGGGTCTGGACCAAGCAAAGAGAAGGTTTTTTCCATTTGCCTCTTTATAGTAACATGTAATAATTTTTCAATATACTAACTAGATCTGTGATTTTTTATCTTAGTTGTCGGCAGAGTATTTCGAAACTACACAACTCTCTGGGAAAACTCAGAATGAGAAGACGTACTGGAGGAAATACGGATTTGGTACGTCCTTATAAGCATTATCTAGTCTTTTTATAAGCATTCTCTAGTTTTTTTATAAAGTTTAGGAAACCATTTTCTAAACATTTTTTTTGTGTAACAGCCACCAACAAAGAAGCTTAGAGAAGATGACAATGTTAATGTTCCTAGCGAACAAAAACGAAAAAGCAAACGAACTCGAGGTGGTTGTGTTTATACCAAACATCCATTCACAGCAGAGAAAAAGAAACATCCCATCATGTATCCTTTTGCCAAAGTTGATTCTAAGATGATGAATGACTTCTCCAAATGGAAAGACACTAAGAGAAGAAAGTAAGTCTCTTTATTTGTAATTACTATTTGTAGTCAGTATATAACATTGTATTTTCGTTTATGGTTATGGTATTAACATATGCTAGGATAACAATGGATTTGAAGTGGTTTTCTGCTTTGTCTACACCAGGAAAAACACTTCAGAAATCTGTAATAATTAAAATTGCTTATAATGTCCTTAGAATTTCCTTATATTTTCGTTATAATTTGCTTTAAATTTCCGTATGTCGCATATTGAAGCAGCTCTGCTGATGCTAAACAAACACAAAGAAGAAACACCAGGGTTTTTCCCCAACAAAAAAGCTTTAGTAACTGGAGCATCATTCCTTGCGGCTATTGATGAAAATTATATTGAATTTCTTGATATTCTTGAAAAGAAAGAGAAGGTGTTTGAGTTCCCGGCTGAAGAAATTCAAAAATTTGTGTTGGACAAGAACATCGACACTCTATATGTACATATGCTTCTGCGTTTGAAGAAAAACTTTTAGTGTGGACTGCAAATTGACTTGTTGAAGAGGACTATAACATTGATGGATGTTATCAGTTCACAGTTTTCAGATGAACATAAAAAGAAACATCTGATTGCTTACGCAGATATTATCTCTTACGTGATTCAGCAAATCAAGCCAGAGATTTCTGACACCTCCAAGTTCACAATCCACTTCCAAAAAAGTTTGCCACAGGTAAAATGATTCTTATTTTAGATTTTTGAATGATTATCAAATTCTGTTTCTTTTTTATATTCACAACACATTATTGTTTTATATTTAATCAGGTTGAAAAAATCGAAGACACATGAATATATGTGCTGAAGATGTTAGAGTGCTTCGCAATGGGGATTTATGATCTAGATAAAATTTCAGAAGACAAATCTGGAAATGCAAGAAAGAAGCTAGCAGCATATATCTTTACTGAGTTGGCACATTGATGATGAATGAAGCTATCATCAGTTATTTTATGGTTTTTTATGTTTACCTATTAAGTATTGTTGTCATCTGAATTAGTACTTTGAATGTGTGTTTTACTTTCTTTATTAAAGAATTTAGTACTTTCAATATGGTTATGTTACCTTATAAGTTTCTTAGAATTATATTTGAATTTCCTTATAAGTTTACTAACAATGAAAAGAAAAACAATATCAAATAACTCAATCAAAGAAATTGGTGAGATATGAAGAGGAGTGCAATGTGTGTTGTTAATATGGAATGTTGTTATCAAGTGGTTAAACAACTTATAAGGTATTTATAATGACTTTCTAATGATATATAAGATCATGATCAATGTAAGGTCTTAAAAACAAAAAACAACAAAAAAGTTCAGAGAAAAAAACAGAAGACTAGATTTGAGCCACATAGTTTGACTTGTTGTGTCCAGTCTGCAAACATCTACTGCATTTATGGGATGTAGACTTCGTTTTTGCATACTCCTAACTGCTAGTATGCCTACTCTTTTTCTACCTGCCGCTAGGAATGCAAGTTTTTGGTGGAAAACAAAAAAAAAGCAGCAATTGCAGCCGGAATGTCCCAAAAACCTTATCACCAACATGGTGAATACTCTCTGAATAAGCTAAAATCCACCTGGAAAAAGATATTAAGCAACATTACGACCCTTGGAGATTTCTTAGAATTTTCTTATAAGAAATAGACAGTAATGTTGAAACCCATACCTCTCGTTGAGATAAAAATCTTTAACAAAGTCGTTTTCATTGAGGTTCATCTTCTTAGCAGCTGCAATCGCATGAGAACAAGGGTACCTTCGATATCAAAGAAACGACACGAACATTCTCTTTTATCCAAGTTCACGATATGTTTGAACTTGTCTCCTTTAATCTCAAACTCTAAATTACTCACTGGAGCAACATGAAACTTCCGTGCAGCAGTAGCGTATGAAGCAGTCATTATTGCTCCTACATTTTGAGTGACGAGATGTCTATGTTTTTTACCTTCTTCATGGCGCTCGTAGAACCATCTACTGAGAATACATCTTATGGTTTCAAACAGATATACAATGGGATACTCACGAGGCTCTTTCAATAATGAGTTTAAACACTCAGCAAGATTGGAAGTCATAGTACTGTACCGATTAGCAGGAGCGTAAGTGCAGGACCACCTAGAAATATCTACTTTTCATAGGTATTCAGCAAGCTTTGGATGAGCATTGCAGAGTTCAGAATACAAATCATCAAATTCCTTCTTCGTGTATGCATAAGCAGCACATTTTACAACTGCATTTAACGTTGGACACTTGAAGTGTGTTTCCAGGTTCTTCTCAAAATGGAAAAAACATATGCCGTGATGACAGGTTGGGTAATTTACAACAANATTTCCAGATTCTTCTCAAAATGGTAAAAACATATGTCGTGATGACAGGTTGGGTAATTTACTGCAATGGCTTTCGCGATGTATGGTGCACGGTCGGAAACAACTACCAAATCTGGCTTATCAGGGATAATGTTCTTCAAACACTTCAAAAACCAATCCCATGATTCATCATTCTCTGAATCAACAACTGCAAACGCTATAGGGTATAATTTGAGATTACCATCTTGCACAGAAGCAGCTAGCAAAGTTCCTTTGAACTTTGCTTTCAAATGAGACCCATCGATACAAATTACCTTCCTCATCAGCTTAAACCCTCTTATAAATGCTCCAAATGACACAAATGGATACTTAAATCTATTATGATCATCAACTTTCAAAGAAGTGACAAATCCAGGATTAGTCTTCTCAGTCATGTATAGCCAGCTAGGCAAATCCTCATAGCCACCAAGTGTTGTACCCCTAGCAATATCTATGGCATGCAACTGGGCTCTCCAAGCCTTACTGTAAGACATCCCTGACCNTTGTACCCCTAGCAATAACTATGGCATGCAACTGGGCTCTCCAAGCCTTATTGTAAGACATCCAGACCCGTCATCGCGCTTAAACATTTGCATAATTACCTTAGGCACAAGA
>OVAP01002645.1:0-18830 GCA_900406295.1 Aurinia saxatilis
ATTTTTCTGGCAAATGTGGTAAAATTCGTGTATTTTTCAGGGTTTTTCCCTATATTTATTCTCAAATTAGTTGATGATTCCCATTTTGTAAACAGATAATCTCTAAGTATTTAAACCTATAATTGTGATCAATGCTGACTTATTACAACAAATTGATATACATAAGAAAATGTGGAAAAAATACTACCATTAGATCAAGATAAAATATATATCTAACATCGATTATTGGTTCACATTTATACTATAAGAATAAGTTGACAAAACAACCAAAAATAATTATTTTACACAAAATATATAATCTCCAATTTTTTTTCTTATCTCCAACTCTAATTTTTTTTTTTTCAATGCGACCCAGGCAAACAATTTGGACTAGGATCAGCGAGTTACAAGTTAGAAGAGTGTTGTATATTTTTTAACCGACTGATAGGATCAACGAGAAAAGGTTATAAAAGTAAAAAAAAACGAAATACAAAAGCTTCGTAGTCAAAATTGACTTTACTTGTTTTTCTTTTTTGTCAAAAATCAAATTTACTTGTTTTTTTGAGTAATTTGCAAAAATGTCACCTTTTACCATCATAATTTAAAGTGTAACAAATTATTTTTTTATTCTAACTCAAACTATGGTTAAATGCCAAATTGCCCACCATTTTATTTGCACTCTAACAATTTGTTTTGTATTCCTTTATTTTGTGTCAGATTTATTTCTTTTATTCTTTATTTTATTTTTTTATTTTTTAACAAAAAGATAATACTCATCTTCTCTCTATTCACACATCTTTATCGATTCCTCTACAAATAACATCAAAGGATAAATCTTCTATAAACTCGATTTCACGAATATGTGGAAAATCAACCATTTATCTCTGTTTTTCTCACCAAAGATTCAATGCTTTCAATTTTACGAAACTTTCTCCTTTTGTGAGAGTGATTTCCGACCGGTAAGAGTTTCAATTTTGGCCTTCAATATAACTTGGGTTCTTCATTGTACTCCCCGATTTTTTGTTCCCATTCGATTAATTAGTCCGAATTTGTATTCTTCTTTGTAAACAAATTTGTGTTTCTTGTTATTCACCACCGAAAAATCTAAAATTATGTTTTCAACTTTCCAATTTAAATTTGGTCATTGTTACTGTTTAATTTTGTTTTTGTCTTGCTGATGAACTTGTTAATCCTCGTGGAATCTTTTTTAATGACACAATTGTGTCTATTCAGCCATTTTTTGGGTCTCTCATAGTTTAGTGCTTTGTTTTGTGTGAGAGGATTTTAATTAGTTGCATGTTTTGTCTAGTTGTATGTTTGAGGATGTAGTTACTTTAGATATGTATTTATCTTCGTTTTTTCTGTTTTGATGCTCTATTCTGATAGAAATTTTGTTGTTCGAGGAATATCATTCAATTAGTTCTCTGATTTTGACTAGTTAACTGTTTTTGAGTATATAGTTTTCTTTAGCTAGTTACATGTTTTATTAGATAGACGTCTAATACATTTGTTGTTTGTGTGTTTTGTTTTACAGCTTGTCCACTAGGAATATCATTCAACTAGTTCTCTGATTTTGACTAGTTGCCTGTTTTGAGTATATAGTTTGCTTTAGCTAATTACCTGTTTTATTAGATAGACGTCTAAACCATTTGTTGTTAGTGTGTTATGTTCAAAAGCTTTTCTACTAGGAATATCATTCAACTAGTTCTCTGATTTTGACTAGTTGACTATTTTTGAGTATATAGTTTGCTTTAGCTAGTTACCTGTTTAATTAGATATATGTCTAATACATTTGTTACTTGTGTGTTATGTTATACACCTTGTCTACTAGGAATAACATTCAACTAGTTCTCTGATTTTGACTAGTTGCATGTTTTAAGTATATATAGTTTGCTTTAGCTAGTTACCTGTTTTATTAGATAGACGTCTAATACATTTGTTGTTTGTGTGTTATGTTCTAAAGCTTGTCTACTACTAATATCATTCAATAGTTCTCTGATTTTGACTAGTTGACTGTTTTTTAGTATATAGTTTGCTTTAGCTAGTTACTTGTTTTATTAGATAGAAGTTAAATACATTTGTTGCTTGCCGATAAATTTTGAGTTTTTGGATTCTTGTTTTTCGAATTTGGTGTTCTTAATTTATGGAGTTTGACTTTGATTTGGTTTCACCATGATTTTGGTAAATCTGATAATGCTTGGAATTCTCTAATTTTAACTAGTCTCCTTTTTTTCAGTACATGGGTATTATAGATAGTTATGTATTTCAGTACATAAACGTATATTTGATGTAACATAGCTTTTGTGTTCTGTTTTTCTGCTTTGCAGAAGTGTCACTCATTTACCCATGAGATATTCTTCTACAATTGCAACAATGTGCTTACAAATGACAAGACGGTCCACACTTTGGTGGAGGATTTTGTGAATGGTTTTCCGTATTTGTTGAGGGCTATGTCCTTAAACGATCAGATGCGAATTGTTCCACTTAAGCCTTTCGTGGTGAATAATGTGAGGCCTCTCTGGCAGACGTCTAAGCCAGGTAATTAATGACATTGATTATAGAACATTGTTATCCATTTGTTACACAATAGGTATCTATTTTATGAAGCAATATATGCGGGTAGTTAACTATTCTCCTCCTCCAATTTTATTCAGGACTTAGCGCTATGACTACACTGATGTTTATGATGTTGGATGCTAACCTGAGGATCATACTGAACTCCAAGCTGACAGAAAATTGTGTGTGATACTTCGCATAAGTATGCACATAATATAATGAGTGAGCTGTTTCTGCCAACTCACTAAATATGTTCCAAGTCCTTTTGAATACTCTTTTCCAAACTTTCCTCCTAACTTCAGACGTTTCAGATATTTTAAGATCACTGTTTAAAATTGTTTTATGACTATGTTTAGACTAATTACCTTTATGCTAAAACTATTTTATGTTAAGACTGTTTTTATGACTTGATATTTTCTGTTTTTAAATGGTTAACTATTCACATAAACAGTCATCTATTGTAATCAATATTTTAAATATTAATTGTATGAATGTTTAACTATTCATGAAGTCAACCAACTATTTTCTAAGATCCAAGAACTCTGGTTAGCCACCAAGAACATCTTTCTCATTTTGAAGACAATTTATGAATGTTTAACTATTCACGAAACACAGACATCTATGTATGTAGTTATACGTCTATCCAGAGGTACGTCTATACTAGCCTGAAATAATTCATAAAATTTTCCAAACTTTTGAATACTCTTTTCCAAATTTCAGATGTTTCAGATATTTTAAAATCACTATTTAAAATTGCTTTATGGCTATGTTTAGACTATTTACCTTTATGCTAAAATTATTTTTGTAAGACTATCTTTATGACTTGATGTTTTTAAAATTTAAATGGTTAACTATTCACACAAACAGCCATCAATTACAATCAATGTTTTAAATATTACTTCTATGAATGTTTAATTATTCATGAAATCAGACAATTATTTTCTAAGATCCAAGAACTCTGCATTGTCCCTATTAGCCACCAAGAACAACCTTCTCATTTTAAAGATAATTTATGAATGTTTAGCTATTCATGAAACACATACATTTATCTATGTAGTTAAATATCTATCCAAAGATACATCTCGTAACGTCACGCAATGAGGCATACACTCTCCATGGGCAATCTGCATTCACACATAAGAATTCCATGTGTTCTGGTGTTGAGCGAGCTGTTCTGAAGTGGAACTTTCTGTTAATGGCGTGAATGGCCATCTTAATCTTGCAATCAACTTTCGACATGAAGAATCGCCCCACAAAAATCCCATCTCCTTCGTAAGCTACATCCTCAAGAGCATTGTCTATTCCTGAAAATAGTTAAATAACCATGTTAGTTTAGTCAACACAATAGACACACCATACTAGATGCTAGACTTCTATGCATATAAAAATGATCAAAATAGAATATATGAAAGAGAACTACTACCTTCAAACAGGGAACAATATACCAATCTTTGATCACTATAACTAATTAACCTTCTTATTCCAACTATCTACTTGGTTAGTCAAGACACAACAATAGTCACCTAACTATATTGATAATTAACTATCTATAGGGTTACTAACTATATGTATGGATAGTTAAAGATTGTCACTCTATTAGTTCATTACCTTTTAGTTATACAACTCATCGACTATATTAGGTCCTTAATAGTTAACTACTGGCTTTGAATAGACAGACATACCCTATACATTATTATGCCTCTTCAATAATTACCTATCTCATATACTATGTTTCCCTAAATTGTGAAATTTAAAGCACATCCCCATTCATTATCACAAACTACACATTTATCTATATGTATGAACTCATGAATAATCATTTATCTTTATGGATAGTTAATTCTCGACACTCTATTACCTGTTAGTTCTACAACCCAATCCACTCTACAATAGTGAACTATTGTCTTTGAATAGACACATTGCTAATAGATTAATATCGTAACTCACTAGTTAACTATCCATCATCCGCAGAAGTGTGAAAGTTTGTACCTTTACTGACTTTGTCTACTCCAATCTCATCCAAAATAAAGATTTTATTCAAAATCGTTCAAAAAGGGTTGTCTATCTCAGATATGTATAACAAAATAGACAGACATCTATTTCAGCAATGAAGACCAAAATAGTCGAGAGAGAAATCCTTAATTTCTAGACTAACCTCTGTTCTTCTGTAACCTAGTTGTCTATTCTCTGTGAGGAAGATGGAGGCAGCATTTATAGGTGGAGATGTTGTGGTGAAAACCTAGTGTCCGTCCGTACAATTGAGAGAAAACGATAAACCTCAGACGCATAAGTCGCTATCGTCTGTGCCACGTCCCTTTCGTCATGACAGTTTCTGTTTTTGTCCTGATCAAGGTTATCATGCAACCATATCTTCTACGCCAATCAACAACAAGCCCAATTTCACTTTGCTTCCACATATGCGTGAAGTAGAAGTCCGGATGAGTTCTCATTTCTCAATGTGTGCATCCCAATGTGTTCTCACCATGTGTGCTGAAGAAGTCGAGATTAAACGGTTTATGACTGTTATCCACTTTAGTCCAAATTTTTTATTAAGCTGTTATGTGTTATCTCACTTTTGAAGAACAAGAAGGTGGATTGGAAGTTACTAGTCGTCCAAGTATATTTTTGTTGAAATCACAACTATAAGTCCTTTTCTTATATATCTATGGAATTGTTAAGTAGAATTTGTTAAGTTTCCTGAGCTTCCAACTAAAAGCCAATTGACAATTAGTGGAGAGACCCAATCTACTTATATATTACTAGTGATCCCTTCCAATTTTCGATGTGGGATATAATCTCTAATACGCCCCCTCGAGATGATGGTTCTTTGACCATTAATCTCGGTATGCTCGGGCAAGGATCGATGGACCGACTTGGGTCAGATCGATGATGGATCGGGTTGGATAGTGTGGATCGGTTATGCCCGTTTGGGCTTAATGGGCTCTGATACCATGTTAAGCTTCATGAGCTTACAACTAAAAGCCAATTGACGATTAGTGGAGAGACCCAATCTACTTATATATTACTAGTGATCCCTTCCAATTCCCGATGTGGGATATAATCCCTAATAGATGATGATACTTGGAACTGGATGAGATACACTTCATGTTGAGTCTAAATAGTGTCGAGGGATCTTGGTTTTCTGATCGTTCGATTCTTGAAAAACACTTAAAGCATTATTTCTGATTAATCAACAAGCAAACTAGCTAAGTAGTGATGGTTTAATGCTAAAAACATTTGAAACAAAAAATAATCTTCATGTTTTTCTTAGAAGTTTTCATTAAGAATAATTCATTTAGGTCTAATATAAGATTTGATAAGTAGATTACTCAATAATTACCAGACTGACTTTTGCATGAGAAGTCTTGTTACTACGTGACCTCGTTTTGAAAAAGTCAGTATTTAAAATGAATATTTCAAATACTCAATACCTCAATAATATACTACTTTACCTGCAGTTACAATTTGACTTGTAGTGATCGTCGTCCACTACCTTTTGAATAATTTTTCATTTTCAATCATTTAATTCTAATTAAGTTTACCTTTTCGAAGTAACCGATCACACTCCAGAACCAGTGCACGAATTTCCGGGGAGAAAGTTTCAACTTTCAACTATGAAATGTTTATATAATTTGTAACTTTAACGAATCACATTGACTATATAGTACTCTTATCGTATTCTCCAATCTTGATTCAAAATTAATAATATACCATGCTTTCTAACTAGAAGGTTCTTTTCAGGTAAATTTCTTCACACTCCATCTAAAGATTTACAATTTAGTGGCCTTTTTTTTTATGAATTTAACATTCTAAAATTTGAACACCATTTTGAACTGTCAAAACAAATTTAGAATTGCTCATAGTAAAATCGAACCCATAAAAACTAAAATGTCTTGTCTTCGGATTTTCTACCACTGGACCACCACTATTTAATTTAATAAATTATATATTGTGACGTTCTTGTTCAAAAAAAAAAAAAAAAAGATTTATGTTACATGCAATTTTGAATTTTTTGTCAAATCCACACCAAACTGTGAGTTAAGTATAGTTTTAAGTAAAATAATGTGTTACAAAAACATTTTTGGCAGTCTAGAAATTGTGTAACCAAAACAAATATATATATATACATGTACCACTTTTTCACTTTTTTGTTATTTTACCAATTGACTTCAACTAAAGAAAACCATAAGGTATTGTAAACTGTAATATATATATATATATATACATATATATTTTTGATTAAAAAACCTTTATCTATACTATGTTTGGTTATTTATTGTTGGTGATTAGCACAATTTGAAATTGAATTCAAAAATATTATCCTCTACCTTTTGGGTGGGTGATGGTGACATCATAACTTACTAGATGACACACACTAGAAATACAAAAAATCTTATTTATTTTGTCAAATTTTGCAAACTTTAATACTATAAAAAGGTCAAACGTCCATACGTGATAGATAAAAACAGAAAGAAAAAAGCAACAAGGAAATTCCAATGGTTAAATTTTTGTGTCAGAAATTCGAATAGTTTAAGTTAAAGACGACAACGAAAAGACAAAAGACATTTTCAGAAAAATTGTAATAAAAAGGTTGGCATCATTAAATTGATCATTAAAATGATTTCGAAATATGAAAATAAATAAGTACCACAAATATATTTTATTTATCTCTTTCTCCCCCTTTTTAAAACTCTTATATACATCACTCTGCTCTAATAACTTCTTGATTGTCTCTAAAGAAAATGGAGAAAAGAATGAAACACAAAGTTCATAATCTAGTTCGTTCATCTCTCAACTCTTGCAGACCAAGAGATTTATACGACGTAGTTGAGACTTGTACTCATACAAGTCTCACTTCAGAGCTTACCAAGGCTAAAACTGAAACTACTACTACTCCTCGTCGTCGATGTCCTCCTGTCTCACCATTCTTTCCTCCAAACCCTTTCTACGACGAAAGCCGGTCTTTTCGAAAGACGAAGAAGAACAAGAAGAAGAGGTCGCAGTTTGGTTCGGATACTTTCTTGTCCTCACGTTTTAAGTCAAGTGGGTCTTGGTGTTGGTCTTGTAGTGAAGAAGAGAGTGATGATACAGAGACATTGTTTTCTTCAAGAAGCTTTTCCTCGGAGTCTTCTGAGAGTTTCGCTGTTGTGAAGAAGTCAGAGGATCCTTATGAGGATTTTAGGATTTCGATGGTGGAGATGATTGTTGAGAGACAGATCTTTGCAGCTGCTCAGCTACAAGAGCTTCTTCAATGTTTTCTTTCGTTGAACTCTCGTCAACACCATAATGTTATTGTCAAAGTTTTCTTAGAGATTTATGCCACCTTGTTCTCTCCCTAATTACTACTTATGTACTCTACTTTTAACATCTTTGATTTACTAAATTAAAAGTTGTACTATGTCTCAACCTTAATCTTGTGATTTGATGTTTTTGGTTCCTATTTTTACTATTACTAGGTTCCCTTTTACCCTTAATCATTTGTATTTGATGTTTTAGTTCCTATTTTTGTTACTTGGATACCTCACAACGAAATTGGAGTAAACATTATCCAGAGTCTTAAATTCCCAGTGGGAGGGGGATTAAGGTCTAAAATTAAATTAAAACATAGACTCTGATGAGGATACTAGTTTACATATTTTGATCTCTCATCTAATTAAGGAGATGTATAGCTCTCGGTCCATAAATGTTTTCGTTAACAAAAATGGACTAACATTCGTGCAATAATCATGTACTTTGTGTCTGTAATCAATGCCAAAATGTCACTTAAGTAAATTTAGATAAAATTGCCAAAATGTACCACTAGGTGACTATACTGTAGACACTCCCACACGGTAGAACACTCGCTTGGTGCGCTCTCAACGGTTTAATTGTATACTACACAACCTTTGAGAAATCATCAATTTTGTAACCGATCAATAAATGCTAAAGAATAAAATGGAATGTGAAATGGGTTCGAAGATCGAAGCAAGCAGAGCATTTATTTGAACACAAAAAGAACTCAGAACCCAGCTTTTAACATTTGTGGTCCATACAATATGGAATGGTTCGGTTCATCATTTAATGCTAATAATAGCCAAGACGTAGGTTTTTCCTTTCACCAATGTATCAGGAAAATTCTTCAACAACTACATATGCTCTGTTTCTACTTTAAACGATAAGTCTTATTCCATTGAATTAACTAGAAATTAAAAACATTTCAAAACTAAAAGATATAAAAACAAAACCAGAAACATTTAAAAAAATAAAGACTACTTATTGCTAAATCTAAAGCCTTAAACTTGGTCCAAGTCTGAGACAGACCTCTTCATGTTTCCACCAGAAGAAGAACCACCCTTGATGCTATCTTCATCATGGCTAATGGGTTGGTACCATTTAGCAAAGACCAAATAAAGTACGAAATCGATAGCAGCCAGTATAGCAATCAGGAAATAGAACCGGTCCATATGACCTTCATTTAGATTTTCCGGTATCCATCCTGGTTGATGCGGGCCTTTTGCGGTTATAGCCATAACAATATTCACCATCAAACTGCTCACATAGTTACCTAACGCCATCGAAGCCATACACAACGAGCTACCTAAGTTTTTTAAACCATCTGGTGCCTGTCCATTGAAGAATTCTAACTGTCCAACGTACATGAACACTTCACTCGCACCAACTAGAACATATTGTGGTATTTGCCAGAGAATGGTCAGCTCGCTTTCCTTTTGGCCCGCGACTACCAGTTTCAGCCGTTGGATCTCTGTTAAACCCGCAGCAACCATTGCCATTATCCCTATGATTAAACCTACACCCATCCGTTGTAGCTCCGTGGGTCTCACGTATGGGAATATGACATGGCGGTAGATTCCGGTTGATATTAAGACGCTCAGTATATCAAAGACTGACATGCTAGCTGCCGGGATGTGGAATTTTCCAATGTATGCATTCATCACATCGCCTTGCTCGACGAATAAAGAAGCCATTTGTGTGAAGATCACTGAGTAGATTATAGTGCATAGCCATATGGGGAGCATCTTCATCACACATTTTGCTTCCTCCACTTGTGTTACACTGCATAACCGCCACGCATTGGTCTCTGCCCCATTCCTAGATACAACAACTCTGTAAGTTAAAGGTAAAGATTATAAATTATCATAAGAATTTGAACTAGTGGTGACACAGCACGCCAATAGTACAAACAACATGTCTAATCATGTCATTAGAATACAAAAATATTATGCATTACCTGTCTCTTTCTGTAATCACTGCTGCTTTATCCAAAAAAAGAAACTTGGAACTATGAAATATCTTTCTACTTCCTTTAATGGCGGATTCAAGACCTTCAACTTCATATAACTCCTTGGGGTTTCTTGGACGTTCAACACTCCATTTCCGAGCAGTAGCCACAAAGACCTGTGCCACTCGCGGCAACGGGTTCCCACACGGTTTGACATAACGATAACGTTTGGTCGGTGCCAAAAAGGCACACAAGGCAATGATAGCTGAGCCAAGGGACACAAGAAACCCTTCAGTCCACAATCCTTGATCCTCAAAGTAAACAAGGATTGTGTTTGAAAAGAGTGATCCAACATTGAGAGCAAAGTAGAAGTAGCTGAAAAACGCAGCTTTCGAGTACTTCTTGTCCTCATCAAACTGGTCAGCTCCGAAAGTAGCTAACGTTGGCTGGTGACCACCATAACCAAACGCTATTAGATAAACAGAAAGGTAAAAGATAGCAACTCCGAGAGAAGAAGTAGGGTGGCAAACAAGGTCTCCATTACCACAACCTCGAGGTTTAATCAAGAAAAACCAAGAAGTGAAAGAGAGAAGGCCAACACCGAGCACGAAGATGACTTGGAAGATAGTACAAGTCAAGTAACGACCCCAATAAGAGTCACTTAGAAATGCACCCACAAGAGAGAACATGTAGACTGTTCCTGTCCACTTGCTTACATTGTTCGCAGCCTCTGCGTTTCCTTGTCCAAGAACACGTGTTAGGAACAACACCAAGTTCACTCCTACTCCAAAGAAGGCCAACGTAGCTAACCCTTGATTTGCTGTACAAGAAAATCGATTTTTCAATCATTATTAGACATGATAAGTCACATTTATAACACACAAAATAGTATAGAAATATACTATAGTTTTTTGTATATATTGTTTGCTCCATGCATATACGTACCAAGCAAAATAATTGCGATTTTCCAGCCACCCTTCCCCTTCTCCTCGATCTTAATCTTCTTAATGTCAGAAGAATTATCGGATTTGAGAGACGCCACACTTTGATGATCATCAAGAACCTCTACAACCTCGTAAACTGCCAACTCTTCATCCCGCTCCTTCAAAATAATGTCACAAATCAAATTATATAACTCGTTGTATATGCTAAACCAACAACAGCCTATTGATCTCGTGAGAGAGTGTACATACATTTATGGGAGCAACGTTGTCATTAATTCTCCGATCCATAGCGGCCACTTAAGGTATCTACACCATGTTAACACATGTGTGATTAGATTTTGTTTTGTGGCCATCATAAAACTAAGAAAATGAACACACGAATACATATATATAGAACTAACAACTTTATACATATTTTACATATATGTGTTACATGTATATCAAGAAGATACTAATAACAATTACATGTGTTAATTTATATATGAATGATGAAAAAGAACCTTTTTCGTAGAATCTCCGGTGAAGGAGAAGAAATTGTGTCGACGAATAGAATTGGCCAAAGGGATGCAGAAAAGCTAGAAACACCTTTTGTCATTTACGTACGGTTGAAGGATAATTAGTGTTTATGCAACTTTGATCAAATTGGATTTTGAGTGTTTTACTCAGCCAGATGAATCTAACGACGATTAACCAAGTGAAGAAGAAACGTTTCTCCTTTTTGTGTTTATATATAGGTTCATAAAAATATATATCTAATTTTTCTGAACGAAGATTTCTCTTAAACATAACAAGAAATCTTCACTTGATAACAATAAATCAACTTATAAAAGATTAAATCTCACGAAAAAATTCATAAAATTTTTAAGATTTTTAAGATTTTTATTTAAAACAATAAAAATCTTTTTTTTTTCTTTTTTGCTTTTCTAAAAAACAAAACAAGAACAAAACTGTTACGTGAATTTACTACTTATAATATTCATCACTGTACGTGTTTACTGTTTAGGTTTAACACCCTTCACTCAATAGTCGGTAACAAAATTAGCTTTGTTCAAATAGTAAAAAATTAAATATTCAAATGCAGCTTCGTGTAATTTAATATTTTATTCTTGTTGATAGAGTTAACAACATTACAAAACAACTATGTTACGTACGTGACAAGTTTAAGGTATGAAACTGAATATACAAGCAATATGATAAATATGGTAATTAATTACTTTTTGATATTCTTACGGTTTTACTAATAATAAAATTAAAATTTCTGTTACCGATAACAAATGTGATAATTTAGACGTTTACCAAGTCTAAACTAACACTGCATAATGTGTGGTGATTAGTTTTTATCTGGCATACAAATTTTAAATCACCTCTGAGAAAAATTGGGAGCAAAAACATGGAATTAGTTGGAAAACAAAAGACTTGTTCTACTTAAAGAAATAATTTGAACCAAGTGTTATTCGTCTTTAGTGGAAAAGACTTCTTCTAAATGACTTCTTCTTTTTAAGAAAAATTATTGAACTAAAGCATTTTTATAGTCTTAAATGAATTTATAAATTACAAGATTTCTCCTTAATGACGGGAGTTTTAAGCTAATTGACACAATTCTTCACAGAAAAAGGAGGATTTGACTATGTCAAGATATATAATTCTTTCTTCAGAAACTGGTAAAGGGTTACATGGCAAATTCTAAAAAATTATATAGTCTAATAAAAAAAGTTAAGTGGTTGAGACTTCATATATATGCTCTATAAGTTTATGTCATTATTATCAGAAATTTAATCTTATTATAAAATTAAATAATCAACTGAATTCAACTAACTCTAGACAAATGTAGTGAGGAACCAATATTTGCCCATGCCTCAATAGTACATTTTTATATACTTAGTTTATATAACCAAAATAAATGAGTCCTATATGTGCAATGACATTTGTTGTAATTTCATATGCCTCATCTAAAATTTATATCTAAATCCACCATTATTCACAAGATATCGATAATAATGAATAATTTCACAACTAATGGTTTTACAATATAATTCTTTCCATAACATAAATCGAGAGACAGTTTTACACTCGCTGTATCTTTAATAAAAAAAATTAAACAAAACACAAAAATGAAACCAAGAATGATTATATTTCTACCTATGTCACTATAAATATTTCAATAAATTTTGTATCTGAATAAATTTTAATTTCTGGAAATCAAATCCTATACTAAAATGAAAATAAAATATTAGATGGGAATTTACATATATTTGTATATATTTGTTTGAAACAGAAACTCGGTAATGATTTTGGTATGATGGTGCCGATTTAATATTAACCCAAAAACCCGTTTGGGAGAAACAACAAGACACCGAAAATGTCGCCAAACTTCAGAGTGGAATCGTGTCAAGTTGATTCCGAGGAAGGGGTCAAGCTTCACACCAGAATCTTCAAACCCACAAACGAAGATGTTAATAACAATCTCGTTATAGTCTTGGTTCATCCCTTCTCGCTCTTGGGTGGTTGTCAAGCTCTCCTCAGAGGCATAGCTTCTGAATTAGCCTCTAAGGGTTTCAAGTCCGTCACTTTCGACACCAGAGGCGCCGGAAAATCCACCGGAAGGGCTACTCTTACTGGGTTTTCTGAGGTTAAAGATGTTATCGCTGTTTGTCGGTGGCTTGCCCACAATATCCACGCGAGTAGGATCGTGCTCGTTGGTTCTTCTGCTGGTAAAAGATCTGATCTTTCCAAATGTTTTGAAAGTTTTGTCCTTTTGAATGATCTGATTCGTTATTGGCATTGCTATATTGGGAGCTTTACAGTGTTTTTGTTTTGAACCTTTTTGGTTACTTATTGAGTTCTGATTAGTCACTATTCTGTCATGGATGTGATTTTTGGTAGTATTGATGATAGAAGAGTTTGGTTATAGGTTGGTGCTTTTATTCCTTTGTTTGAAGCTTTTTCCCATCGTAGTTGTCAACTTCATTTGTGGTTGGTGATGAGGAGTTTGTTCATTTACTTGATCTTATCAGCTGATGGTGACTTTGTTCCGATTTGGAGTTGTTTATGTCTCCCCATCAGCAATTAAGTTCCATTTCCTCTCTAGTCTATGTCTAAGTGGTTTAGTTGATTTGATTGAGTGTAATTCTCCTTGTGTAGAGAAAGAATGTTTCTTGTTCCTACTTGGTGTTTCCTTCATTAGTATGGATTTTATCTTAGGTTTGTGTAGATGATAACCTACATTGGGAGCAAGTTATCTGTTTGAATTCAATGTATGGATTCTTCAATTTGAGGGCATTGCTATATTGAGAGCTTTCAGGGTTTTTTTGTTTACCCTAGTTATTGAGTTCTCATTAGTTGCCATTTATCACGGATGTGATTTTTGGCAGTATTGATGATAGAAGAATTTAATTATAGGTTGATACTTTTATAATTATTCCTTTGTTTGAAGTTTTCCATAGAAGTTGTCAACTTCATTGTGGTTGGTGATTACTTGATGTTATCAGTCGATGATAACTTTGTTCCGTTTTGATGTTGATCACGTCTCCATCAGCAATTAAGTTCAATTTTCTACCTATATCATTATATGATATAATTCTTCTTGTGTAGATTAAGAATCTTTCCGGTTCCTTTTTGGTGTTTACTTCATTCGGATGGAGGTTTATCTAGATGATTACGTTAGGTGGTATATGTGAGTATGGAATAAGAAAGTTCACTCAACTGTGGAAAAACAGAAGATGCGCGTTGTTTTAACCTTATTACAGCTTCGATGTACAGTGTCTTGGGGTTTTGGAGTAGAGACTTTTTATCAGATTTTATGGTTTCTTTGCTGTGAATTAAAGTAAAACTCTTGTTTCTTCTCCTAACGACAGGGTAGCAACAAGATATGATGTTTCTTGATGTACCTTCTATGCATAGCTATTAGCTGCAATTAATATGTATCTTTCTAGGAGTTTGTTAATGACTATGAAAACATCAGTTTTAGGTTCTCTTTAAGTGGCTTCTTTTATCAGTAAATTTGTAACTTTCATGTGTCATTTATCATTGATGGTGTATTGCAGTAAACATGATGTGTTGTTGATATGCGCTTATGATTAGCTATTATGTTTGAATTTACAGACTGGCTTTAGTTCTTGGCGAGCATAGAACAAAGAAGGAACCAGATATCTATAGATGAATTCTAAGCATCTAATGCATGGTCTATGGCAGGTGCACCAATTGCAGGATCTGCGGTGGAGCAAATAGAGCAAGTGGTTGGATATGTGAGTTTGGGATACCCCTTTGGCCTCTTGGCTTCTGTTCTTTTTGGACGACACCACAAGGCCATTCTCTCGTCTCCTAAGCCCAAACTCTTTGTTATGGGAACACAAGACGGCTTCACTAGCGTTTCTCAGCTGAAGAAGAAGCTAAAATCTGCAGCGGGCCGTACTGAAACACACCTCATTGAAGGCGTTAGCCATTTCCAAATGGAAGGACCTGATTATGATTCTCAGATGGCCGATGTCATATCCAATTTTATTTCATCTCTGTAGCAGCTTTGTTTCGTCCAATTTTCACTTACTTTTTTGTTGTTATGTACCACATCATGCACAAAGGAGGATACTTATCTTTGCATATATCATAGAACGGATGTTATTAGTTATTACCATGTTATGATCCTGATACCGTCACCTTCAAGGCCTTAGCAATTGCGTTGTGATGTCATGTTTTCAAGTGGTAACCCATGGCAGAATGCGCGGTTTAATACAGAGTGAGATCCATCAAAAGTTTAACCTAACCCGAATTCCACCCTGTGAGGTGGGAGCCAATGAACCATGCCCAATAGAATTTTGAATTGTAATTCCTTGACGCGTGAGGAAAACAAATCCTTCATATTTTGCTTGTTGAAGTGAAGTTTTAAGAAATTGAATTCCTATAACAAAATTGGCAACTCTAGAAATGTAAAAAGTGAAACTACATTCTGTGGTCAGTGTAAATGACAAAGAAAATCTAAAAAAGAACTGGTTCACTCTCTATACGCACGCAAAAACAACTGGACCAAGACAGGCTATATGCTAAGCTAATCGATTCAACCCTGATGTTCTTCTCCGCCTACGCCTCCTCTGCCGGATTCTCCAGATGCTTACTAACACTAAAACTCCTACAAAACAAACATCAGAGAGTTCAAGTCAAAGTGAAAACCGGAAATGTGTGATTGCAAATTTGGAAACAAGTATCCGAAATGATAATGCAATCAAAGATTTAGCACACTAAAGAGCTTCAATAAGGTTGGATGTCTTACCACTAGCTACAACACCAGCAGGTACGATCCAGCGGGTAGCAACAAGAAATGGCATGTCAATCTGCGAAATAAAAGTAATATAATAGAAACATTTTGGTCCCTCCAAGTCATAATTCATGAGAAGACCAGAAGGTAGTACGCATTACCTCATCTCTGTTAATGAGGCTTCCTAGATACTTGCTCCTGGAAGAACTAATCTCACCTGATCTATAACGTGTTGGTTTTGTAGTCTCCACTGTGGAATTCAAGCCTCTACCCAAATCAATGCCACGATGCCCGGGCAATCTACGATTCCTTCCTCTAACATGTAAGTTATATCCCTTAGTCTCCCATACTTCAAATCTTGAGTCACCCTTACAGATTAGTTCCTTTCCGATCACAGAAGAGTATGTCGAAAAATTTACATCAGTTCTTCGAGATGGCAGTTGCTTCTCATCAGTGATTACAGGTGAATATCTCTTAGAAAATTCTGAGAAAAGTACAGGGTCTTTGATATTTGAACTGGTAAAATCTAGTATTTTCTTAAGGAGCCAGTAACAGTTGGTGACCATGTGGCTACCATCCAGGCAATTTGAGTCTCCATAGACACCAACTCTACCTTCACCAATCGCCGAAAGCCCAAGAACAAAAGGGTCTTCCTGTAAACATAGCCGCATTATGACACAGAAAATAACATATTTACAATTCAAGAAAAAAGTGCGCAAGGCACAGTTAGCAAAGAGAAGTGGTTCCTCATTACCTTCGATGACCCTGTTTCCAGTAGATTCTGTGTTGCGCCACTCTCAGAGCTGTCCAGTAAAGGAAAACTGTGCAAAAACCCACCAGCGGGAAACCTGACTATGTTTGTTCCAGAAGCGTATCGACTCTGCTCACCGTCAATACTAAAATCTCCATTCAAAATTTTATCTCCAAATGCAATCCCAAATGATGCAAGAAGGTTATTGAGTGCAGGGATATTTGCACCCCCAGTGACTGGAGTCCACCAACTGCGCGTGTTATCATCAAAAAATCTCATTTTCACCATGGTATCAACATTATACCACTCAGCAAACACAACTAGACCCAAACCTGTACTGATAACGTCATCTCTGAGTTTTTCAATTTCTTCTGGAAAGTACTCATCTTCGAGGTCAACCATCAAAAGGGTTCCATAATGCTGAGCATCAAAACATGTAAGAGGAGAACCAAGAGTCTCAATATAGTACCCAGCATCACGTAGCATGTTGAACATGATGTGAAAGTTTGTATGCAGGTGATCACCATGCCAATCAAGAATGTCATTGCGGACATCCAAAGAGTCTCTTGGAATATAGCCTGGAGGATATTTGATGCTGTGAAACTGATCCCACAAAACACGTTTCGCTCGTAGTGGGGTGGGAATCACTTTCAGTTTCAACTGAAGAGAACAGGTACTTCTTCTACGTCCACTTTCTCCAGGAGCTGGTGGGCTATAGACTGTCACAGTTACGTTGCCCTCTATTTCACCATTAAATTGTGCACCTTCTTCTTTTATCTGCATATGTAAAGCTAGATAACCAGTCCAAGGCCATATGACATTTGGGTACTTAAAGTGAATGTTAAGAAGATTTCCATCTTCGTTTGCAGGATGCCATGTTGGTGGACTTTCAATATAGCCAATGACACCCATACCATTTAAAATTGTGGTGTTGAAAATAACAGGCATAGCACCCGCATATAGTGGCTGACGACAAAAGGGCCAGGAATATGGACAATCATTGTAATCAAGGATGCTCGGGAAGATGCTTGTTCGGGGCTTATAGCTCTTTAGAATTTCATATGATTCTAATCTGACAGGAAAAATCAAGTACTAAGCAAATACAGAAATAGGATCAAAACAAAAAGAAATTAACTGGTGTATACTAGTATGGGAAAGTTAACTTACAGATCAACTCTTCCTGCACCTTGCTCATACATATTAGGACCTGAAAGCTTAGCAGCACCTTCGACTAATGCCTGCTTCATGCTTGCTGGATTGAGTAGGTCCTTCCTCCTAGCTTCAGGAATAACACTTACTAAGAGGCAAATGATACCAGCAACAACAGGACTAGCCACACTTGTTCCAGACAAGCTTTTACAACCAGTGCTGATCTTGGACCCCGTAATGTCACGACCATACGCAACCACATCTGGTTTGACACGGCCATAACTGCAAGGGAAAAAAAACGAAGAGAATTTGTAAGAAAACAAGCATTTTGTATCTCTGCTATTGTAGCAATTGTAAAAGGGGAATGTTGAAGAAGCAGTAATCCAGTACCCATGAGGAATCTCCCAGGTACTCATGCCACGAGATGAAAATNCGAAGAGAATTTGTAAGAAAACAAGCATTTTGTATCTCTGCTATTGTAGCAATTGTAAAAGGGGAATGTTGAAGAAGCAGTGAAATCCAGTACCCATGAGGAATCTCCCAGGTACTCATGCCACGAGATGAAAATGAAGCTATGTGATCATCATAGTCAATGCCACCGACACCTATGACATCACTCTGGTCAGCTGGATTGTTTAATGTTCCATAAAGTGGCCCATCATTGCCAATTGCAGACACCATTATGATATTGCTGGCTGTTATTTCCCAAACCTGTTTCGATAAAAATCAGCGCCTCTGGAATACACTACTTTTTATATATACTAGAAAGAGACACCTCGACCACTTGACTCAATAACTTCAGTTTGAAAAATTAAGGAACCTGGACCCCATACCTTCTCTACAAAAGGCAGATCCAAGTAATCCGGTCCCCCAATGCTCAAATTTAACACATCCATATCTGTTGCTATGGCATAATTGAAAGCATCGAGAAACCATGAGGTGTATGATACCTGCAAGAAGCTGAGCGCAAACTTATCATAACCT
>OVAP01002646.1:4669-18829 GCA_900406295.1 Aurinia saxatilis
GACAGGACCAAAGCAGGTCCTTCTTGACCGAGAACCACCCGAGCCAACATCAGTCCAGGTCGGTGACTCTCGATCCAATCTATCAAATCTGTGAAATGGGTATCATTTGTGACTTTGGTTATCGAATCATGCACTATTTTTGCTATCTCTGACGCATGATTTTGCTTCAGGTTTTCAACAGTTGCTTCGCCTACAGCTATAGACAAAACGTTTCCAATGTAGCTTGAAGTAACTGACTCGAGTCTTCCCCTACCATCAACTAGCCATCCCATCTTACAGGTTTTATGAGTGCTCTCAATAGAATCCACCATTTTCTTCCACACATAAGCAGAGAAAGCTTCGATCTTTGTTCTGCTCTCTCCGTTTACAGTAGCGAGAGCTTGCAATGCGTCTATGCTTGAAGCATCAATGTGATAGAGACGCTTGATGAGCTTTTTTGGTGTTGGTATGTTCATAATCTCTTCCTTGCTGCATTTTATGAATGTTTTGTCTACGAGAGGGTGGTAGTGAGGAGGAGAGCGTGCCTGGAGGAGATTTCTCCCATGATCTGGTACAAAAGAAATTGCCTGTTTTCGTGATATTTCTGACCACGAAGTAAGGAATTTCCCAAAAGAGCTCGCATCTCCTAAAGCGTGATCGAATGTGAATGTTATAGAAAGGCCTCCACATTCGAACTCTGTCGCTTGAATCTGCAGTGGGAAATCCGGGTTAACCTGAACCAGCTTTGCTTGAAGAAACACGTCGAGATCGTAATAATCCAGACTTTGAAGATCAGTATTTGCTCGGGCTTCGACAAGCAAAGCTCCATTGTTGTTGCAGAGGATCACAGGCTCTTGAGAGGTTCCGTTTAGAACAATCTGACCCGCGAAAGGGTAGAAGTAGTTAAGAGTTTCAGCGAGAGAGGTTTTGAGAGACTTGACAATGGATTGAAAGGTTGATAGTAAGGGAGGTTGCTTGGGATAGAAGTAAAAGTAGGTCACCGGAAAGCGGCCAGAAAGAAGGTCTAGATTTGACAGACAAAGGCTTTGAACTTTCTCCGGTTGGTTGCCGGAAGCTTTGATTATGA
This sequence comes from Aurinia saxatilis, assembly GCA_900406295.1. NCBI lineage: Eukaryota > Viridiplantae > Streptophyta > Magnoliopsida > Brassicales > Brassicaceae > Aurinia > Aurinia saxatilis. The sequence goes on from OVAP01002646.1 coordinate 5,736, forward strand.
ACTCTTTGGTGAAATTAACATCAAACATTTTCATTTTCACTTTCAATTGGTTTATAATACTCTTAAAGGAAGCTGAAGGTTCTATTTATAAAGGAAAATATATGGTCCGTTGTGATGAACTGATAACATATATTCAAAAGCATGATTATTATTCATTTTAACAAATCACATGTTTTGGAACATTACGTCACTGTCAATTTGGATAAAAGTTTGAAAAATAGAGTACGCCTTTATTCATAAACAATGGTTTCAAGTTATCGGTGAAAGTTTGAGAACTGTAAAAGATAATATTATTCGTTCGTACTCACAATTATCACAATAAGTTTGGTGCGATGGTATAACTTTAGTGGTTGAATCAGATCAATGACTGGCTAATACTGTTGCAACTTTATTTCAACAGATTTTGTACGAGATCATGATACTATTATGTCATTTCAAAAAGTCTTCTCTCATTTTGTTTACCTTTTCATGGATTGAAGGAATCAGTTTCGTTTTATCTTTTCTATACTTTTTTGCATTTTTAAAACAATCCAAATCTACCATTCCAAACATCCTCAGAAATGTGTTGAAATCAATAAATTTTCATGTATAGAAGATCCAAATATCCTCAGTATATCCAACAAAAAAAACTAAAAAAAATACGTTCAAGTCCGTTGGGACAAAAGTGATTCAAGTCCTTCAAAACTTGGTGTTGTCTATGTCCCATACGTTTAATCTGCTTCAAGAACCATAATTTCCACAATGGAGTCATGCAACAAAATTTTCTCAAGGACAGAACTTTCTATGCCTGACTGATCTCAAACTCAGCTCCTATTGGTAAATGATCACTCGGGTGATGATTATTTGGTAAGAAATCGACAACATCTGGAGATTCTGGGTCAGGTAGCTGGAGGATACTCACTGGTTTGATGAAGCCTGAAGGGTTGTACAAGATGTAATCAAGTGTGTTTGTGAAGCCAGGGGTGCAGTTTGTGAACTTCGGCTCTCCTCTTGTCACTTCATAGACACTGCAAAGAGGAACCGGAGCTTCTTCTTCTTCTATGGTCTCTGCATGTTTTGTATTACCCGAGACTAGGTACTTATAAACCTGAAGAACGCCAAAGAAAACACCAACATTTTCTCTAGTGAATATATTGGAACGATTAGGGAACTCAAGATAAGTAATAAAATCCAACCGTATCCCCGGGTATTGAATTGAAGTCACCAGCCAGTAGCAACGAAGGTGTGCACTCGTATTCATCTGATATATGCGTCTTGAACTGAGCTAGCCGTGAGAGTAGATAACTGGCTTGAGCAAGCTTGACATCAGCCAACTCCGGGTCCCTAGAAAGAAGCAAACATGGGATGAACATGTGGAAAAAGATAATATCTTTAATGGGAGACAAGAGGCTAGTACCAGTAAAGATGCGTGTTTGCCACAATAACGACGTGTTGAAACGGCTTGTTGATTCTAAAAGCAGCCATTATTCCAACACAATCACGTTTTAGTCTTACTCGTGGATCATTAAGGTCACGACTCTCTTTTTGAGAATCTTTTTCTGTTTGATCAGATTTGTGAAAACATGTGAAGAGAACAATACATAAAAGTTGATAATGATGTTGAGATATGAAGAAACACCACAAAGAAGTTGCTTTTTATCTTTCAAAAGGACAAATTTACCTTTCGCTTTCTCATCAACTTTTGCTTCGTTGGATGTCTCAATCTTCTGCTCACCGCAGGAAACACTATCTGCCTTTATTGAGTCCACAAGATCATTNCAAAGGACAAATTTACCTTTCGCTTTCTCATCAACTTTTGCTTCGTTGGATGTCTCAATCATCTGCTCACCGCAGGAAACACTATCTGCCTTTATTGAGTCCACAAGATCATTATATTCAATTCGTTCCTTGGTGACCAACTCTGCACTAAATCAAAATAAGAGTGTTGTTTTCAATCAGATTAATGTATTAGTATGTATTATTAAACTCTTGCCACGCCTAATGCTTAATCATACCAGCTTGGCTTGTAGAAGATCGCACAGCCGTCACGCTTCCTCTGTCCAGTTCTCTGAATATAAATCCCAGAGTAGCCCAGAGACTCCAAGTTTTTTCTGTAAAAGCTATCGTACTCATCTACTTCCTGGAAGCCATGAAATGATATAACTAACTCGCGGAGGCACCGTGTTGATAGACACATTTATTAACTCTCACCAAAAATAGCTTTCTAAATTCCAATTAAACAAGGAAATAGTAAGAGATTTCATAAGATACCTGCAGGCAAAAGATATCAGCCTCGAGATTTCTGAGAACGCTGAGAATTGCCTGTGAACGAGCTTTCCATCTGCGGCACACAAAAAAGATGAGACCGAGACAGAATTATTGCAGATACCATAACCTTTCAAAAAACACCTTTCCATATGCTTTCACAAAGTTAAACTATGGCTAAATTCAAATTACATATTGGTTATAAATAATCAAGGACAGCAAAAGACCAAACACAATGATGCCATTTTATTTACTAAAGTTCTTGCGCATTCATAAAATCCATTGTTGATTTAGTACTTTTTGGCTTTCTAGTTACCATCACACTGAAATTTGTGGGTAAATCTTAACTGAAGTTTTGAACTCCAAGCCATTGATTACGACGCATACAGAAACTCTTGGCTAGTATAAGAAAACTTGACACTAGTATCGAAACTGAGAAATGTAGAGAAAACTCACTTGAGACAGCCAGGTGGAGAGTATGGGAAAACAGCACTCTTCACATACACCTAAATGAAAGACGCAGCTCAAGGAAATCAAAAATCACTTAAACAAACAACACAAAAGAACCCTTATCTCTAAATCAAGCCAAAAAAACACTACACAACACACACTATGATAAAAAAAAATCCAATAAAACTACAAAAATCCTCAGAAGTTAAACTACACTGGATCACAAATCTTATGAAAATGAAGAGCCTAAATTATGAATTTACCTGAGCTAATATATTATATGATACGAGACGGAATCTGATACCTGCAAAACACCAAATGAACTTAGCCTATAATAGAAGACACAAAATTTGTTAATTCAAAAGAGGACTTGAGCAATACAAACCATCAGATTTACTTATCGAATTAATATCAGCTCCTTCAACAGATTCAAATTTGCGAACTTTTGGCTCAATTGCAGGATTCGTACTCATTCTCTTACAAACAATTTTCCTGCAAACTCGAGAACTGTTACAACCAAAAGACTCAAGAACATCAATGACTTAGTCATCATTACCTAATAGCTATGAGAATCTAATTGCTACCCAGATAAAATCTAGGTTCAATAAGCTTAATTCCAGTAAAAAGAAGATAACTTTCTCACTAACTATACAAAAAAAAAAATCTCAGAATGAAATTGCCCATTAATCGAATTCGTCGCATTATACTAAATTGGAAAAATTGTCATCTCAGGAAATCGAAACTTACGAGATGAAAGAAGGAAGAATCGAACGAGGAAGATGAANTCTCAGAATGAAATTGCCCATTAATCGAATTCGTCGCATTATACTAAATTGGAAAAATTGTCATCTCAAGAAATCGAAACTTACGAGATGAAAGAAGGAAGAATCGAACGAGGAAGATGAATTAGGGTGTTATTAATCATCTTTTTGGCTATAACTTAAGGGTTTTCAAATAAATTAATGTGAAGAGATTCAGGGATCTATCATTTGGCCCTTTCACTTTATAATAACTCATTAAATTGAACCTTTATTTTAAACTGGTTCCAATACGTCCACCATTAGCCTTTAGGGAGGTTGGTATATCTATTAATCGAGTTTACTAATATTTTTAAATCAGACTACACTATTCACTATTGCATGGCACACACAAACCTGATATTGTTAAGGTACTTATTTGCGCTTATGTTAAGCATGTTTTTGTTAGTTTTGCCTAAAAAAAAATCCCAACAAATATATGCAAACACATAAATTAAAAATTGACCAATTTTTTAAGATTTGATAGCATCATAATGTCATGAAACATTTACACAAATTTTGACCTGTTTGATTGAACCGTTTTNTTTAAATCAGACTACACTATTCACTATTGCATGGCACACACAAACCTGATATTGTTAAGGTACTTATTTGCGCTTATGTTAAGCATGTTTTTGTTAGTTTTGCCTAAAAAAAAATCCCAACAAATATATACAAACACATAAATTAAAAATTGACCAATTTTTTAAGATTTGATAGCATCCTAATGTCATGAAACATTTACACAAATTTTGACCTGTTTGATTGAACCGTTTTATTAACCAAATGAGGAGATGCGAAATTTTAATTTAATTGTTTCTGTGGGTTTAAAATCCATGCTAAATTTTTTAGTACTCGATGTAATTATATATGGAAAACCAGAATATGCAAAAAAAACAAAAAAAAAAACTAATAATAAGCTTAATACGATAGGGTTTTTATTGTTTTGGGTTCATTATATGGTTGGTCCTTTATCAGTTCAGCTTTATCCACAAATCAAAGTGTAACCTAAAAACACGGTTATCAATCGTAACAGCACAAGAAAAGCAACAAGTTATAAACAAAAACGATTTGGTTATCTTGTTTGTTGAGAGTCACAGTATTGTGGGTACTCGCACCTGCAAGGATGATTCCTTACCTACAAACAAAAAAAGTTTGAATCTTTCTTCTCAGTATCGCATGTTTATTTTTTGCATGAAATTGTCACAATATCATCCGGAAATAGTCACGAGTTGATATTATTACCTTCCGAAGAGTGAAAGACACCCTTCTGGGACTTCTTCTGATCACTTCATCCTTCACCTTGTCAATCTATTAGTACACAGTAGAAGAGACCTTTAAAGGTCAGAATTGTCCCGGTGAGAGTGAAAATGAAGAAAAACAGAGTTTTCAGTGATAAGAAAACAACCTTGTGGTGTGGAATGTAGTGATTCCAAGCATATCGTGCTTCTCCCGATAATAAGAGCATTGACCGAGGAGGAAGATATACGGCTTTCTTGATGCAAGAGGAGTTATTCGACTTCTCTTCATCGTTTGTCGAGGCTACTTTCCATGTGGAAATAGAGTATCTTCTGAATTCCATGATACAAGGACCAGCCAGAGAAAGACTGAAAATGCAATCTTCAAACGCTGAATGCGTATCAATGTGAGGCGATAAACCCACACCAGACGGGTATTCATTCACAGTTAACTGGTCTAAACCCAAGCTTGTTTGGTCGATGTCAAGGTCCCGGAACAACGAAATTCTTTCGAGTATAGGAGAAACAAATGACGGAAGCTCGCCGAGTTTCTTCTTGGTATCAACATTCCTCGTCCCATAACAAAATTCATATCCATAGTGTTGAACACGTCGTTTAGCAAGACCAATCCAAGGTCGAGTATCAACAGCTTCAAGCAATTTCTGATAAAAGACAGCAACAACAATAAGTAAAAGGTAGAGAACAAATCAGACAGGAGCACACATTACAATATGTACCTGTTCTTCTTCAGCACTGATAAAATCATGTAATAAAAAGAGTCCTGGTATATTCAACTCTGAATCAACCAAAGACACTGGAACACAATCATTCACCTGCGTCTAATGCAAAAGATACACAAACTCAAAAGTTTCAAACTTTCTCTATACCAACATTACAGATCAAAACTTTGAAACTTCAGAATCAAGATTCGATTATAATGTACCTCAGAAACTAATTGAAGAACAGAGTATCGAATATGTAAACACCGTCCATCAAGATCTGAACATGGCCGACCATTTAAAGCTTCTAAAGCTGATTTCGCCGAGACAGGATCCGTAAAAGAGACGATGACACGAACTCCACTCTCGTCCGCCGCGTAAACGCCTTTAACTTCACCGTAAGCAGAAAACGCCGCCGCGATTGCGTCGTGTGATAGTCCAACCGCTGGTCCACAATTCGCGACGTAGAGATTAGAGGAGTTTGTATCCGAGGAGGAAGACGATGGTTGCGTCGGACGAACGAATCGTTGCTTAACCATTTTTCGCCACCAGAGATTCTACGTTTCTCCGACCGATGATCGGTGGCTTGTGTCGAAGTTTTAGTTTAACGGCGTCGTAGCTTCGCCGTGTGTTTTGTANGCGCCGTGTGTTTTGTAAAAACGAAGGCGTTTTCGATTATGTAAACGACGACGTTTAGAATGTGAAATAGGGCATAAGTAGGCCCGTTTGATGTTAACATTGGGCTCATTCTTTGTTTTATTACATCATATGGGCTTAGTAGACGACATTATTAATCATGTTATTTTTGTTGTCGTTAATTATGATTTATGCTCATCTGGAGTCACTGATGACAATGACTTATACCACCCAAAAGACTTTACTCAGATAGACTAATATCATAAGTTTTGGGGTAACAAGTCTTTTTCATCGACAAGTTATAAACAAAATTGCCTGCTTCATAGTTTAATGCATGTTACACATTTACAAAATCTCAGGCTCCATAACTTAAAAAAAACAAAGGAGAAGCTTCAGGTGGCACGCATCGAACAAAAGAAACCGTCTGACTCAAGGAGAAGTATCAGGTGGCACTTTACTCAGACACCATACTCTACTGCTTCTACTTGGAGTTGTACTCACCGAACTGGCCTTAGCGTCATTTGCATACAAGAAGTCGAAGCCATTCTCTGTCCCGCTAGCTTTGTTCATGTCATCTGTGAGAGAATGTCTTGCACGGGACGAAAGCAAAGGCCTCTCAGGGGTTTGACAAAGGTCACGAGAGCTAGGGAAGCAACTCGGTGTTGCGGGAGAGTTGGGGTTGCTTAAAGCATCTTCTTTCAAGATTTCTCCCATTCTTGAAAGAATGCGGAATGCTAGATTTGCAAGTGTTCTGGAATATGCCTCAAGAACTGCATGACCAATGTCCTGAAAACAGTGAATAACAAGGATTTGATATCAAAACCGATTGGATTGTAAAGTATGGGATGTTTCAGGATATGAAGTACAAAGAGTTGTGAATATGTAGCTCCTTTTACCTTGCCATATTGAATCTTTGTGGCATCAAGAAACGACTGAGGGAGGTTCGGGTATTTAGATTTGATATAATTTCTAAGTGCTTCTGCTCGGTTCAAGAGTGACTCATGTCGACCAATTTCAGACAACGGATCTTTAGAGAAGGACCATGGTGACCGTCCAGGGGATTTACCGCTGCTGGCTTGTTCTGTAATCCTTTCTTTCCATGCAAATATAGCAGCTTCTAACTTATTAACTGTCTCAAGTGCAGTATGTTCAGTCCCCAGCTTGAGAGATAAAAAGATTTCATCTACTGTGGCGGATTCCGTAGCCAACATTCTGTAAAGTCCGTCCCCGAGGCTGTTCTTTCCAGACTACAACACAAGAGTTTTAAGAATAGTTATTACCTACTACATTGGAATTCACCTTTATGTATGATTATGTTATCTCAAGGGATGTAGAGAAAACTTACCCTGGGTATTGCTTCCTTGATAATGGCAGGTACTGGCATTTCAAGAAGAACGTTTTCGTTTATGGATTTTGTAGCTTTGAAGACTTGATAAACAACTTTACCCTTGTCAAGCAACTTTTTCCTTGCTGAGTTAGAGAGACCCGGTTTAGGTACTTGGGGGGATGGAAGCCACCATCTCTTGCTCTCGCTTGTACTCTTGTTCGTCCCCTCAGCTCTACTACCGATTTCAGAATACCAAAATTCTGTGTTCACCATAGAATCCAGTGTCTCCTGTGGAGATTGTAATAAAAATTTAATCAGACCAGGAAAGAAAAGAAAGAAGAAAGATTTGGTCAAAGAAAAGGATATTCACTTACAATTAGCATAGAGTCCAATTTCTGAAGAGCTGGGAGATTCATATGAATGTCTGGACGGGCCTTCGGGGTCATTATCTATTCAAAGAAGAGTTTCAGTATAGTTTCTTCTTCTGGAGTGTGGCTATTTTTTTTAATCTGGATCATATCTTAGCTACATACCTCAAGTGATCTTCCACTGGCATCATTTTGCTTAGAAGGCACTAACTCAATCATGTAGTTAGTTGGAGAAAGTAGCCAATCCATTTCCCTACGCCATTTCTGTTTTTTCTCCTCGCACAAGGGTTCCAATTTCCAGAGCTCACCAAAAATCGAGGCTGCAAATGCAAGAAACTCAGTAAACATCCCGGAACTAATCCTGACATTTCAAAAGAACATAGATCTTAAGTGCTAGTAAAGATCAGGACATACTTGCCAGATGTGTTACAGCATTTGACAAAGCCAAAGCCACTTGAACACCCTTGCATCCCCCAGTAACATCTTCACCAAGCAACAGCTTCGAAAATTTCTCCTTCATAGCTTCCACATCTAAATGGCAGTAGACATAGCCTGGTTTCTCTTTAGCTTCAAAATGCTTGGACCTTCCAGATAAGTTTGATTCATCACAACTGTGTTCATCATTCTTCGACGGTAACCATTTCGAAGAAAAAGAGCTGCAGGCATCTTTGCTTGATGAACAGGTTGAAAAGGCATCGTCATCCAGTGAATCAGTTAGGCCTCCATCTCCTCGACTTGTTCCACTTTCTTCCTCATATGATTGATTCTTGATAATACAGGTTTCCAAGCCGTCGTATGTAATCATTCCTGAAAATAAGAGACACAATGTAAACACTATTATTCCCAAAGAAAAATCAACATATGAGTCACAAACATAAACAACTAAAAACTACAGTATAGTCTAACCTTTTACACTGTAGAGCATATACTACAGTGCAGTAAGACACTGGGAACTTACACAAAACAGTTAAAACACTATGTATAAATAGATATAGTGTGTATCATTAAGAGAGGAAATAAAAGCACGAGGACCACCAATAGAGATATATATAAATAAACGGTTAAACACTATGTATCATTAAGAGACCGTTCAGATTTAACCATAATGAAAACCCCACCTTGCACATCAGATGGGAATCAAGAAAATGGTATCACATACACGTTGTTTATGCAGACTCATATTATATAAGAAAAAACTTATGATAAAAAAGGAATCAAAGTCACTGTGTTCCACGAGTCTTTAATAGCTAAAGTCAAAGAGTTTTGTTAACCCAAGACTGCTAAAGTATAATTAAAAAGCTTTCTTACTCAAAGGTACTGTATAAACAATATGAGCTAGTATCCCCATGTGGTGAAAACTCTAGATGGACCCACCACAAAGACTTTAGCCATTGTCACTACATACCATTTTTCAAACTTTCCAACCATATAACATATTTGTTAATAAAAAAACCAGTGATTTGAATTAAGAATCATATCCACCCTTGGAAAAAGAAAGATGCATGCAAGTAGTATACGAAACTGACAAGTGAAAACATTCAAAAGAATATGGATCCGTCCTCCTATTTAAGTCATGAATCCACATTTCCCTCAGTTCATTAATCATAATTAAAAAATTTTAAAATGAACTTATGTTAACCCTTAAGACCATGTGAAACCAATTAACTACCAACCCTTGGCTGCTTCTGAATAAATATAATCAATGATCTTAAACAACTAGAAAAACCAAGAGGACCCTCACTCCTAAACCCCACATCCAAAGAAACAGGGTTTGGTTTAGAACTTTCGATGGGACATTGAATTAGACAAAATCCCCTCACGTATTATTGAATTGAGGCATTAATGTCGCTGTGGAAAGCTACAGACTTCACGCCTTATTTATTACACGAATGACCTGGTTGGTGTAAATCTTTAAGGGTCTGATAAAATATTGGTCCCATACCAAAGTTAAAACCGGTCACAAAACAAATAGAGTGACCACACAATCTTGATTTGATGCTATACACAACAGTTATAGTCTAAACTCTAAACATTCCATATCATACCCATATCATTGAGAACACCTAAAAGCTAAAAAATCAGTTTTTTTTTTGGGGTCCAATTTGTAAATCATATGAACTAAGATTCAGGCTATTTAAGTTAGCATCATTGGTGTGAGAATGGAAAATGATAATAGAAAGACTGGTTTAGCTAGTACTTACTGTCTTGTTCATCGAAATCAATGCTAATCTCCCTCTCCCTGCTACAGCAAGCTATTCTTCTTCTCATCAACATCATCTTCTCTTCTTCTCCTTTGACTTCCTTTTTAGTATTTTTCTTCTTTATTGCTAAAACAAAAAAGACAAGCTTCTACTTCTTAGTCAGGTGTTATTAAATAATATCAACCATCTGGTCCCTGCGTATAAATACACATTAAAGATTTTTACAACTAAAGCAACAACAAAATTTAACTCACAGAGAAATGAAAGCTAACAAAAACTGGTGAAAGTGGCATTATCATATAAATAGAATTTAAACTTTTGTTCTTCATCACCAACTTCCAAGAACCTACAGGACAACAAGTGTAAACCAATGGGCCATAATAGATGACAAATCTAGCTCTTCCCTTTAGGATATTGAATGATTTTTTTAACAAAGTGACAAAAAGAAGGAATTATTCACTGTACAAAGAAAGATTAAGCAACAAAAAGTTTAATTTTTTACTAATAACACTTTTAAGGAAGATGATTAAAAGGAGTACTAATGATGTAAACCTTTTACTAAAGAGAGGTACTTTAGCTACTTAATCAAGTCATCATCTAAAAATCAATCTCTACTTCCAAAAACAAAATCTCTGATAGATCTCAAAGAATGTGAGCCAAACATAACATTCTGTTCACTGAGATGGAAATCTAGACACAAGAGATGTAAAATTCATAGGTTTCATCTATAACTACCTTGAAGCAGATATATAGAAACACATTAGACCTAAAATTTACAGAGCTAGGTACATTTCCATGGAAAGAAGAAAGCTAAACACAAACCTCACCTTCAGATAACAGATTGTTCACAAGAAGTAGACTCTGAGCTATAAAAGCAGGCACATTTGTCCGTACAGTGAAAATTAAGAACCGATCTAAGAAGAAGAAGAAGAAGAAGAAGTAGCAGAAAAATGGGTTTTGTGTGATTCTTGAGAGAGGAGAGAAAGTGAGAAGATTTATTGTGGAGGAATATTTTTGTTGACAATATGGANTAGCAGAAAAATGGGTTTTGTGTGATTCTTGAGAGAGAAGAGAAAGTGAGAAGATTTATTGTGGAGGAATATTTTTGTTGACAATATGGAAATAGATAATTTAATGTTTTTTGAAAATTTAGAGATGGGGAAATTATAATAGCCGTAGGATCTTTGTTGTGAATTTAGACGGTTGTGATTGAGTGAAAGGTTTTCTGATTTGACAAATGATTAATAAAATAATAATGTGATTTGAAATTGCAATATTTTTTCAAAAAGCCTATGAAGCAGAGGGATTTGGAATATTTAGATTAGCTCGGCTGGTGAGACAAAAATAAAATAATTAAGACTCTTTTGGAAATTCGTGTAAAAAAATAATATAAATGGCGTCGATGACATCTAATGTCGTCTAATCAACATCACGAGCTTTGTTTTCTTTCGTTGAAAATTGCAAAATTTTTATAATTGTCAATGTATCTATCAAGCACATCGCTTTTTTCTTTTGTATTTTTTCAATTTTGTGATGCACCTATTAAATTGTAAGGTTCATCAAAGTTGTGATTAAATTAAATTTACATTCAGAAACTAAAATAAAAGATTTAAAAGAAAGACAATTCTGAAGNTAATATAAATGGCGTCGATGACATCTAATGTCGTCTAATCAACATCACGAGCTTTGTTTTCTTTCGTTGAAAATTGCAAATTTTTTATAATTGTCAATGTATCTATCAAGCACATCGCTTTTTTCTTTTGTATTTTTTCAATTTTGTGATGCACCTATTAAATTGTAAGGTTCATCAAAGTTGTGATTAAATTAAATTTACATTCAGAAACTAAAATAAAAGATTTAAAAGAAAGACAATTCTGAAGAATAATAATTCTTGTTGGTAAACGAAGAAGCCCATCATTACGGAAGCTTTGGACTTTGGAGGACGACTTTTGTTTCCCTCTCACAGTCTCACTCATGTGTTGGACTTTGAGCCGAAACCCAAAATTTGAACTTTTAACCTACAGAACTAAATAAATTACACGAGGATAGAAATAGAAAGGAGTTTTTGATTGATGTTAAGAAAGTTTTGGAAAAGTAGAGAATTTAGAAACACATTTTGAGAGAGAAAAGAAAGGTTTTATTAGAACTATTCAATATAACGATGCAACATCTATTATAGTTCTGTGTTGAAATTTTTTGATTGTTTGATTCAAATATTTGAAAAAAAAGTCATGAAAAATGTCAATTCCTCATAATGCAAAAAAAGGAGAGTAAGAACTCGAATTTAGCCACACTTTTCCATACATTAATCATCTTGAGTACACACAGTCCAGTACTCATACCTCACAAAACTTAAGGATTTAACAAAATACTAAACCATGTTTAAAGATTCACTATCATCATGTAATAGGAGATCTCGTTTCTTACTTAGAAATACTAAGCAAATAAACATGACAAAACTGGAAAACCTTGAATGGAATTTTCAGTCCTCTTCCATTGGCACTTCTGGAATGTCAAACCTGTCTTCCTCGATCGGCTTGATGATTGTAGAAACTGAAGCAAGTAAATAGCAGTCAAGGAGACAACATAGCATAACTCAGAGTTTAATAATCACACATATTTAGGAGTAATTTTAAATGAGAATTCAGATTATTAAGAAAAGGATATGATTAGCCATAGGATCTTCTTTCTCTCCACGGTTTCTGGTACCATGAAGCTCTCTCAAAATTTCTGGAGTAACCTACAATTACCATTAACAACAAGCCAAATAAGTGTTTGCTTTACAAGAACAGAAAAGCTGTATCATTTAAAGCTAGAAGAAGACTTACAAGATGGTGTCTTTGCCTCTCGAGGAGAGTTTGGAGGTGCTCTTTGTCTTCCTTCAATATTTCATACTTGTACCTGCACATCGGTTTACCATGAGTTTACCCAATAACTTGCAGGTAGATATTGAAACATCTATGTAAGAAAGACAGTTACCTTTGCACAAAGGTGAGAAGAGACTGGTGCCAAATCACAGGCATAGCTCTTATGTCGTCGACAAATCTCATGAAGTGAGCAACGAGTGCATCAAGCACCCGATACGGCATACAATATTTCTTCTCTAGTAGAACT
>OVAP01002647.1:0-18828 GCA_900406295.1 Aurinia saxatilis
TTTTGCGAGGAATCGTGCCCTCGCAAATACCGTGTTTTCTTGTAGTGGGATAGTAGTCCTAATGGCCTTTATCTTTGCAGTCAAATTATTATGAAATTTGTGATTAATTTATTAATACAAAATCATAAAGAAAATTATTCTAATTCAATGATAATCAAACAAATGTACAAGTANAAGACATAGACAATTAATATTTGTCTTAATGATTCTTCACTAATGTGAGAATTAATGGTTAGCTTGAGAAAAGCTTAAAAGTCATAGCTTTACCACTTCTCCAAAAGATCTGAGATAATTCATTTGAGCAAATAGAAAGAAAAAAAAATATTTTCTCACAATTTAGTTGTTGAGTCTGAGAGTATACACAATAATAAAGTTCGTTAGATTCTATTCTCCGGTGTTGGGAGCTAGAAACAAATACAGCAGTTGTATCCTGGGATTCTTATCGCCATCGAAACCGTCACACTACGAGGCGTCTAAAGAATTAAGGAAAGAGATTCATATCTCGACTCTGCTTTCCTCTTTTTCGCAAAAAGTTATTGGTATTGTATGGTGATTTTTGTTCTATATTATTTTACATTTATCGGTTTGCCTCATTGTGGTATATATGGTCCTACAAATAGGCCTAAAGCATGGCCATCCTTTTTGGCACAAAGGGATGAAATCACACATTTTTTTGCTTGCATTCCCATGTGGAAGATGGTATTTGAAGAAAGAACAAGGAATTGAGGAGCCTATCTATTGTAAAGAGTGTTTCTAAAGAGCGGCGCATGCAGTCCTATGTAGCAGTTGGACACCCGTTTTGGCTTCATCAACTCTTTGAAGATGAGAGGGTTTCATCCTCTCCCTGACTTGGGACTAACCATTTTTTGTATCCATGTAATTTGGCTTTTCTTTTGAGCTGGTTGTAAAAACATTATGAAACTTTTGACAGAAAAATAATAAATATTTTCTTGTTTAGTCAAATGACCAAAGAAAAAAAGTAAATGGAAAGATGACGAGACGATCATGTTTTTTTTATTTTTTATTTTTTGTTTGAAATTGATCATGTTTTTTGTTAAAAGAAAAAAAAATTAACGAAACAAAAATAGCCTAACCACATTGCGATAGCTCTTGGCCATTCTCATTATGTCTCTGCGATTCAAATCAGGCCATAAACTAGCCAGATGATTGGTACTGGAGCAGAATGTAGGAGGATTGAGGGGTGAGGTTCTCTATTGGCTCTCTTGCACATAGACGTAGTTTAAAAAAAAAAACTATACGAGATAAGAAGCCATTGTGGAGAGATGAATGATTTCTTCTGGGCCCTCATTTTTTGCCAAATTTGTTTTGTTACTGTTCATACAAAAATGGTTACCGTTCACAACCGAGTAAAAAATGGATTATTGTTTACTCAAAAACCTTATTGTTCATGGCAGTAATAAATTTATATATTTTTTTTCTTTGTCATCTTAAGATTAATAGATTTATTAGTTAGATTGCTTGTTATTTTTTTTTGTTAAGTATTTTGGAGAATTTTTGTTTTATCAACCGTTTTTGGATACCTAAAGTCATTTGAATGAGAATATTTTTTATTATATTTATTCATAATTCATAATTATATTGAAGGCTCCCATTTTTTTATTTTCTCGAACCTCTATTTTCTCAGATCCGACCCTGGAGACATTGAGCAAAAACATCCAGATGATGAATGAAGCTTGCAAGTGGACATTTTTTGTTGATATCTTCATAGAAGAAGGGGCTGGTGATCCATTCATTCTTGGAGATGCTGATGATGATGAAGCCGAGGAGTGTTCAGATTATTCAGACTTTCAGTGGATGAAGAAGACACTGAGCGAGACTGTCTTTGGAAGATTTATTGTTCCTTTTGTAATGGGCTAATGGTTGGTTTATGCTTTATTGAGAAAGACAAAACTGGATCATATTCAATTTTCGGTTTAATATTTTTTTCTTCAATTTTCGGTCTAAAACTTTGGTTTAATTATTTAATTTGGGCTTTAGCCCATCAATATTAGGTCTGGTCCAACAAAAAAAATGATGTGGATACGGATATGGTATGGCATCAAAGTCCAACACAACAATGCAACGTGAGCAATTCTCACGAAAAAATTAGCATCAGTTAACGGTTTGATGATTTAGACCCAAATACTATAGATTGTGATGTTTTATATAAATCTGTGTCTATTTAGACCACTACAATTTTTTTGTGAATATATAGTTAGAGGTTCTAACACTTAGACTCCTGACAATCATCACCTTCACTTGAAACCGGCAACACAAAAGTTCCATGCTTTTTAATGGGCCTGAACGAAAGTAAAGACCCATAACTAGTGTGATGTTGTCCTGAATTCATGACCCAGAGCAGTGTACTGATTCATGACTGGTGTGATTTTGTATTTTTCTGATATTAATTCTTTTTCTTAAAAAAAAATTTGGAATGAAAGTGCAAATCCCACTGAAATTAGACTCCTGACAATCTCACCCACATGTAGTATAATTTTTTTTTTTATTATGTGACATTGGAATCTTAAATACTGTATGTTTTTATCAAAATACGAAAAGAGAAAAACAGGTGAAACATTCTTGATTAGTGCAATTAAGTCGTGCTTCTCATCTTTGATTTCATCAATTACCCAATCTCACATCTCAAAAAACAGCTGAAGAAATAATCCCAAATAAAACTGACTTGACATATCTAGTTTTAGGCTATTAATGTAGAAAAACTATGTGGTCTATAATTGTGTTGTTTGTGCTTAATATGCTAAGAATCACCTCAAGATAAGACTTTTGAAACAATAATGTCCCTCCTCGCTTTTTAGTTTTAACTAAAGCACTCTCTGTCTCTCACCCACACTCTATTCTCACACTCTTGCTCCAACACTAGTTATCCTCGTTTCCAAACACTCTCCAATCTCCAACACTAGTTATCCTCGTTTCCAAACACTCTCCAATCTCAGACAATGGCCAAGCCTCACGGTGGTGGTCGTCGTAGTTCTTCTAGCCGTACAAATCTAGCATCTTGCGCCGTGGCCACCGTCTTCTTGCTCTTCTTACTCATCGTCCTCGTCGTCGTTTACTTCACCGTCTTCAAACCCAAAGATCCAAAGATCTCCGTTAACGCCGTCCAGCTTCCGTCATTCGCCGTCTCCAACAACACTGCCAACTTCACTTTCTCTCAGTACGTCGCCGTTAAAAACACTAACCGCGCCGTCTTCTCTCATTACGACAGCTCTATTCAGCTCCTCTACTCGGGTAATCAAGTCGGGTTTATGTTTATCCCCGCCGGTAAGATCGACTCCGGGAGGATTCAGTACATGGCCGCCACTTTCACCGTCCAATCTTTCCCCATTTCTCCACCTTCCTCCTCCGCCATCGCCACCGTCTCCGCCGCCGTGGTTCCTGATTCTCCGGCCATGTTTGCTCCTCCGGATTTCACCGTCACTCCGGGACCTCCGGTCTTGCCGAGAACCCCTAAATCTCCGGATTTTCAGGGGATCCCGGAGACACCAGATTCGCCGGATTTTCCGAGGGATCCCGGATCGGGTTTACCGAGAAATATGGGTCCGCCGGGTTTTCCAGGAAACCCCGAAACTCCGCTTATGCCGGGAGATCCAGGCTCGCCGGAATTCCCAGGAAACCAACCGAGAAATCCAGGTTCTCCGGCGTTTCCAAACCCACCGGTTGTTTCTCCAGGAAATCCCGGGTCGGGTCTACCGAGAGGTATGGGTCCACCGGGTTTTCCAGGAACCGGAGCTCCACCTGGGTTTCCGGGTACACCGGTGGGTATGGGTCCACCGGGTTTTCCAGGACCAGGAGTCGGAGGTCCGCCTGGGTTTCCGGGTACACCGGTAGGAATGGGTGGAGGGACGGGGCCAACACTAGGAGATGGATACGCGAATCCGGGTTTCGGGGTCGGGAACCGGGTCGGGCCAACGATAGAGATAGAGTCGAAGATGGAGTTAGTGGGTCGGGTCAAGGTACTGCACGTGTTCACACATCACGTGGTCGCCAAATCGGATTGTCGGGTCACCGTCTCTATACCAGACGGTTCTGTATTAGGCTTCCATTGCTAATTTCCATTTCCCCGAATTTTTGTTCTCCATTTTTCCTTTTTAATTTAGTTTTCTTAACTATTTTTTTCTGCTTCGTTTATGTTTGAGGAAAATTAATTAGAAATTGTAAAAATTTGTTAAGTTTCCACCCCAGAAAGAGCAGTGGGTAAGTTCATAGTTTTCTTTGGCATGTAGTGTATTAATGTTCTTCTAAGCAAATGTCACATTCTCTGCTTGAAACGAGCCCAAAAAGCTGGGTTTGCTGAACCTTTTTTTACAATTTTTTTTTTTTTTAATTATGTTGAGAGTGTGGGGGATGGGATTTTACGTACCATTGAAGATCTGTATTCCATTTACAAAAAAGGTACATTTTATAAAGCAAGTAATTATATGTTGA
Organism: Aurinia saxatilis; assembly: GCA_900406295.1. Taxonomy (NCBI): domain Eukaryota; kingdom Viridiplantae; phylum Streptophyta; class Magnoliopsida; order Brassicales; family Brassicaceae; genus Aurinia; species Aurinia saxatilis. The sequence continues at coordinate 4,447 of OVAP01002647.1, forward strand.
ATATCTTAGGATCTAAGAGTGATAATGTTCACAAAGCAAGAGAATATACCAAAAAAGTACGATTTTAAATTTGAATATGTAGTGTTCATGTTTCTGAAAAGATCTTTTGATTTTTGAATAATATTGTGTAATTTTCAAGAAGTCAAACAAAGGAGAAAGAGGAAGAAAATAATAAAAGAAAAAGTCATGTCACATCATTGGAGCTCCCACTATCCTTGAGATTTGTGTATTTTCTTTCAATTGCTCTTGTCCTTTTTGTCTGTAATTTTCTTCATTTTAACAGTTACAGCTGACACAAGTTGTTCAACACAAATTTTGGGCTTCATTTGGTCACTGTACTTGAGATACATGGGCTTTTTTCTTTTTGTTTTACTCCGTACATAACTAGAACACAAGTTACTGACTGGTTTAGGTGAGAATATAAATTCTTAGGAAAATGCGAAACTCAGATTCAGAGGTCCCGTGTGAAACAAACCCTTGAAATAACAACAACACTCTAAAAAAATCGAATACAATGATCTAATTATTACAAAGGCAATCCATAAAGAACATAAAAGAATAATTTCCTAAGAAAGATGATACAAATCCAATACACAAAAGAATCCCTCTCAAGTTAAAAGCCTATGCGTGTATATAAATAAATTACATAAAGGAAAGAAAGCAAATATATGAAGAGCGAAAGAAGTAAGTTATCCCTCACCAGAGCTTAGTAAAGAGTATGAATCTGAGAAGTGTACCATAAAAAGATAGAAGAGCCAAATGCCCAAAAGAAAGAAAGAATGGAGTGTTGGATTTAGCTTTTTTTGTTATGTGGTTGCATCCGGTGAAGAACCGTAACCGAAAGGATTGTTGCTTGCCCAGTTCCATTGGTCCCTACACATCTCTTCGATTCCAAACTTTGCCCTGTTCAACAGTTTCCAGTTTGAGAGACTTTCCAAAAGGTCACTTGAAACTTTAAAAGAAAACATTCTCAAGCTGTTACTTACTTCCAGCTTAGTTCGCGTTCAGCTTTTTCAGTTGATGCATAGACGGTCTCTGCATCACCTGCTCTCCTTCCAACCTTCACCAATGGGATTTTCTGTACACATGGTTTCAAACTATAAGTCTATGTGATTTTAAAGAGCAATACACATACACTATTATAACTTTTTAAGAATAGTGATGTTACCATTCCAGAAGCTTTTTCAAATGCATCAACCATTTCCAACACGGTTGTTCCTTTCCCCGTTCCCAGGTTGTACACCTCGCAACCTGGCACAAGGGCTAAGTCAAACCACTGAGCTTGTATATACAAGCAACCATCGAGACAATGAGCTATTTAGAGAAAACTTACCTATTTCAGAGTGGTCTAGTTTTTTAAGAGCACAAATATGGCCATCTGCTAGATCAACCACATGAATATAGTCTCGTACCTGAAGGAGAAAAACCACGGCTAAGATCAATCTGGCTCATCATACCGAGGAAGAAAAGCAAGATTATCACAGAGTATTGGTCAAGGTGATATAGACGGTTTAAGAAAGGAATTATTTTTTTGCATCTTATTATGGCAAGACAAGTGAACCTAACAAATGATCATGAAACTTAAGAGGTCTGGTGACTACTCCATCTACGTGTCTTATAAAGTCATCAAATCTACGGTTTGAAGCACATAATTCCTTGGATCCCAACACATGGACCGAAATACAAGATTTACATAAGCAATGTGGAAGAGCGGTAAGAAGAAGATTTATGTGAGAGCAACACAGGGACTTGACGGACAGTTAAAATGAAGAAACTTTGTACAAGGATGTTGAAATCTTACCCCGGTGCCATCTTTAGTAGTATAGTCGGTTCCATAGATTTTTAGGTTAGGCAGCCTGCCAACAACAACTTGCTGGACATAAGGCATGAGATTATTTGGAGTTCCACAAGGATCCTCGCCAATGCGACCACTAGGGTGAGCTCCCACAGGGTTAAAGTACCTCAGCATTATGATTCTCCATTCAGGATCACCACGTTGTACATCACGGCAAATATCCTCAATGAACAGCTTAAGAAATTGAAAAACACTTGAGGATAAATACCAACTAAATCTAGAAATAAAAGCTTTCTCTTTGGTATAAGAAAAAAAGAAAACCACTGAGTACCTTTGTTCTTCCATAAGGATTCATCCCAGAGAGGGCAGACTCTTCTGTAGAAGGAACCTCCTTTGGCCAGCCATAGACAGTAGCGGAAGAAGAGAAGACAAGCTGATAAATATCAATGGTAGAAACATTAAATTATGGTCCACATAGTCATAGATGAGGAACAACACAAACTTCAAACTGTAGGGACATACTTTTTTACATCCGTGTGCGGCCATTACTTCCAAAAGTGTAATAGTCCCAATCAAGTTATTGTTATAATACAGAAGCGGTTTCTCCACACTCTCCCCGACTGCTTTCAGTCCAGCAAAATGCATTACTGCATCAAACCTACATTACAGGCACAATGCGAGATAGATCACATTTCTGAAGAATTAAGGATAAAATCATTTAGACCCGCGATCTGACACCCAAATCTCCGAACAATTTCTAGTTTCATGAGATTTGAGACTTGAACATATGATATCATGGAAATCAAAAGAGGCTATTCTACGAACTCACTTAGATTCAGAGAAAACTCTCTCAAGCGCAGGTTTATCGCGAAGGTCCACCTGCAGGAAAGCGACGCATTAGCCATCTAAATTGCATATTACAATTCGATCCAGTGTAATAGAATCAATCAGAAGATTTGAATAACCAAATCCAGAATCAAGCAAATCGGAGATACAAAAGAAAGAAAAAAAACTCTCAATTCAGGTCATGCTCACCGAAACTCTCAGAACAAAACGAATCCATAATCAAACCGCTAGAGCAAACAAAGCAGGGTGGGAAGAAATGGCGAAACCTGATGAAAAGTGAGATTTTCTCCATGATCTCCGGCGAGTTCCTTGACGCGTTGGATCGAGACAAGAGACGAATTATCAAGGTTGTCGACAACGACGGTATTGTAGCCGCCGAGAAGAAGCTGAAGCACCGTGTGACTTCCGATGTAACCAGCACCGCCGGTCACCAGAATATTCTTCACCATCGAGCACAAAGAGGCGACCAGAGAGAAGAGAGAGAAACCAAAAGAGAAGCTTCTCTGGATATTAACAAACACCTCTTGTGTGGGAAGAATATAAAAAGAGGAGCAAAGGAGAAATGACACGTGGCTTTTTCACTTTCTTTTAACTCAACAGTGTAATAATTAATGTCACATTTTTATGGAGAAAGACGCTTTGAGTGTTTATACCATAATTAACAAGACTTGCAATCAATTAAAAAGGAGACAAGAAACAATCCCTAAGCATACAAATAATAATTAAAATTTTATTATAGGAAAGAAAGAAAATAATATTTCGGTGATTATTAAAACTATATACTATGTATTACATAAGGAAAATTTAACGTATAGCGACCGACAAAAGCAAACGTAACTTTTAGCGATGCTCCAGAAGTTTTGACCTGTAATCACCACATGATCAAACATTAATATATGCATACCATTCCATTTTACAGTGATAAAAATTCCAATGCAGCTCTGGAGAAGGAAAAAGATTCTTAAAAACGAATTTTTAAAATCTTTAATGTTATTAAAGAGTAATTGCCAGAACATTCGTCCACATTTTCATATCATTGACGAATCTACGTTGCAGTTTTTGACAGCGGACATTATTAATGTCATACATATGCCGCCGAAACATAATTGCTTTGCATGATGATGATCATGATGATGAATTGATGATGTTTGATGTATGGTGTTTTACTAACCGGCTTTGTTAATGTAGATTTAAGGTTGGGAGCTGAGTAATCTCTCTGCCTCGTCGTTTGCTTCAGCCTGTAATTTCCACTTCTGCATCACCCAATTAAAGACCAAAAGAAACATTTAAACACTAAATGTTGTGGACTTGTATGCGTGTTTTGTCCAAAATGGAACTAGAATTACAGGAAATATGTATATATCATTCAGTGAGATATACCTCTTCAAGGTTTTCAAGTTCCATGATCTGCTCTATCTGTTGAGCAATGTTTTCCTGTGAAACAACCGAGTTTTTACTTAGTTTTGGATTTGATGATAGATTCATAAGTAATTGTCAGACATAACTCACAGTATTGTTCACTGCCTCAGCTGCAAGAACATCAGTATCCATTTCCACCTCAATCTCAATCATTGAAGATATCTAAAACATAAAGTAAAACCGAAAATGAAGTCGGTGCTTTGATCAAGAGTTTAAAACCAGAAAATGAAGTAAGAATTTAAAGAACTAAAGGGTCTTACTCTTGCATAGCTATCAATCAGCTCAATTCTCCCTTTTATGGATTCCTCTAGACCTTCTCGTACCTTCTTTACTCTTAATCTCCGAGTACTATATTTGAGTAAGACACATAGAGATTTTAAGATAGATATCTTTGTGTTAATAATTTCCCAAATGAAGAGGCTCGAATGATCTGAGGGTCATACCGGTAAGCTGGCTCTCCCACGGCTAAAATTTTGTTCTCGAGCTGGCACATTTGAGCCAACATCCACACCTAAGATCGACACAAAGAAGTTTTCGTTGTATTTTGTGAATATATGGTGAGTTTAAAAAAATATGACTAAGTAGCAGTTGGTAGTTATCTATCTTGAACAATAGTACCTCTTTCTCAACTGCTTCTTTTAGATCTCTGATGCGACGCTGGAGCACATCATACTGTGATAATAGTTGCTGTTTGATACCGACCACATCCACTGTCTGTTCAGGGAGCTGAAACAGTGGAAAGGATTATGAAATTCATACTCAAGAATCTAAAAAATGTTCACTTACCGCAGTTCACATGATAGAGAACTTATACCTGATTTAGTTGGGGAAGAACAAAAGAATTAAAGGTTACTCCAATTGCCAGAGAAGTAACAGCAGCAACTGAGAGTAACTGAGGCAAACTGGGATCAATCATACCAGAAGCAGCATCCCCAGTAGCCAAAAGAGCAAGCAGAGATATTAGAAACGAGGGTTGCAAGGTTTTATCTCCATCTTTACTAGGAGGTCTTAGCAAAAGCGATTCTCGTCCGTCCTTGTGCTTTGTGAGGCTCATAGGTTCTCCAGGGTCAAGGTTTGGAGATTTGGCGATAAACTTAAAAGGTCCCACTTGTCTGTAGATATTTGGAGGAGCAGCAGATGCAATTGTAACTCTTTCACCTTCTTGTGCAGGGAGCTCGGCTGTTTCAGTGGCAAACCGGTGCGTTCTTGCTGTACCAGAAGGAGTTTGTACCTGAAATCCAATGCAATTGTTACAATATCTGCTGCATCTAATTTTATTTGTTTGAAAATGAAAATGTTTTCACAATGGGGATTTTACCACAATAGAGTGCACAGAAGAGGGAACTTTGTTCTTGTTTATCTGGATTAGTCTGAGCCCTTTTTCCCACAGAGGAATGTCCTTACTGCGTTCGGCAGATGTAGCTCCTTAGAAAAGTGAATATCCCAGAATCAAAACCACACACAACTCGATTTGTTCCATGTCAAATTACCAAACAAAATAACACAGTGGTGCTAGTACAAAATAAACTATATCACCAATATCCTAGAGGCAGGCATAAAAAAACAGAAAACATATTGAAAGAGAACTAACCCAAGCTCTTCTGATTCTATGCTTGTTATGTCACCAGAGAAGAGCTCGTATTGGTAACGGCAAGTAGCGCACGAGACAATCTGGAACACACAGTCATCAAATCATTCGGTTCTTCTTCCAAAATATACGTTGCATACTGACACTAGGTCGATTAATAATTACCTGAACTCCATACTGGGGCTGCGCAACAGCAATGGCAATCAGACAGCTCGGACATCTCACAACTTTACCAAAGGGAACCTAGATCAACAGCAATGAATTCAATATCATCTTCACAAACATAACATGCCAAACCTCAAGTAAAGCTCATTCAAAAGATCAATTTCGAGATATGAAATGCAGCAAATTGGATGTTCTTGCTTACTTACCTCCTCAGCAGGGGAGATTCCAACACGACAAATATCTCTGATGATCCTTAGAGAATCAGTAACCCTTAAGGAAGCAGCAAGGCCAGTAACCAACATGGTGTAGACCTCAACATCAGGCCTTGACCATCTCCATCGATCGACCTCATTTCCACCTACAAAAAACACTCGTAAGTTTGCTTAGTCAAATCAACCAATCTCTTAGTGAATTGAAAAGTTTAATATGAGAGAACCTAAATCGAAACTGGCTCGCATGGCGTACAAAATGGACAACGCAAGCTCGACATTTCCGCGACTAACAGCAGCGGAGATAATGGAACGGCAATCTTCGATTTCAACAATTCCACCACGAATGGATCCGAATCGATTAGAAATAATCTCGAGCGCTTCATCCGCGTCTCTAACTGACGATAAGCTGCTCACAAGCTCGTCGTCGAAAAGTGACGACGACGAAGAAGGCGTTTCCGAGACACCGACACTGTCTCTGCTCCGGTCGCTATAGGATGAATAAAGAATCGGTCGCCGACGACCGATATACGCCGGTTTGTTTCCGTGGAAGAAGAAGATAGAGCGAAGAAGAGAATGAGTGTCGTGGAGGTTAGGGATGCTATAGATTCCGGAAAATACGGAGGAGACTACACGAAGACTCATTGCTTTAATCAGAAGTCACCGGAAGAAGACGGATGAACATTGGTGGTCCTGTGCTGTGCTTGGGCTTCCAAGGAGATGAGAAGAAACGAGAGGCTCAACGGTCTCCATTCCTTTTTTTTGGTTTCTCTATAGCTTAGATTGATTCTGAGCCGTTGGTTTGACAAAGAAAATAAAACCAAATAGAGGAATCTCACGGTTGAGATTTGAGAATGAGAGATTTTAAAATTGAAAAACATAATGGAGGTGCGGGGAATCGAACCCCGTGCCTCTCGCATGCGAAGCGAGCGCTCTACCATATGAGCTACACCCCCAGATTGTTATATTTATAAGAATATTTGTATATATAGGTTTTATCTCTACTGATTTTATTTGAATTTTTTTTTCTTTCCGAGATTTGTGTTGGTACATTAAATGGTCAGAACTACCCTAAGGTATATAACAATGGTAAAAAGAAAAATTATTATTTGGATATAATCAAGAGTTACAAAGACTCGATTTTTATTTGTTGAAGAACTTTTTACAAGATATGTATATGTCTTTTCATCTTTTTCTAATTGATTGTTCATGCATTTAAAAAAAAAAATTAGATACTTCCATATAAGCTTTGATCCATTATCCAAAAGCTTATGGATATGGATTCTGAAAAGAAAAAAAACATTTAAGTTATAATTTATTTGGTTTTTAAAGCCTAAGAAATTGCTTTCAATAATTGCAACACTAAAAAAAAATGATATGAGGCCGAGTTTGACCGTTTGAGGATGTTTGCAGGGAAATTATTGGACGAAGGAGAGCTGATCCGCAAGTTTTTACATGGACCGAGAATCGAGCTACACAACAGGTGCAACATCCAGAGATATGACCACCTAACGAAACTCGTGTCAGTCGCCGCCGGCCAAGAATAGGGATTGCAGGAAGAAGCTCGATTGGCTAAGAAGGCTCATGCAAAGACTGTCAAGCCTCATGAAAGTCAGCGAAAAGGGGAAGGAGCGATGACCCAGCTGACGGAAGTACCGACTTGTTAGACCTGCGGGAAGTACCGATCTCACAAATACAACAAGTTTAGATATATAAAAGAAGTTCAAATAGTAATTTTTAAAAAAATCTATATAATTAATGATGATTTTTTTTTCGTTTCATTAACCGATTATCAGTTTGAAATTGTGTATATATCTAATACAATTTATGGTTATGAAATTAAATATGGTTTAGAGCCCATGTAATTCGTATCTAATCATATGAGTATTAATTTATTACATATAATTTGTCCAAAAAATCGGAGTCAAATTGATATTTAGAAGATATGATAAAATTGAAAAGGTGTAGATTCTAAGAAGCTTTGAATAAAAATAAAAGGCAAACGATTTAAATGGTGAATGATACCAATTTGAAGATATGATGTGATTTGAATATTGAATATCTTAAATTAGTACCTTAAATATAGGTATTTAGAAATAAATGATGAAATATGAACATTGAACGTTAAATATACTACAATCACGCAGGCGAGATATGTATCCCGAAATTTAGAAATTTAATAATTTGATAATCAAAAGACAACAAAAAACCGTTTTGTGTATACCTAACAAACAACAAAAATGTTAAACAGTAATCCAGGAATTGATCAAACATTGAGTATAAGAAAGGAAAAAATAATATATGGCTACTATACATTGTTTACGATTGAGGGTAAGCAAAAACGAAAGTAATAGAAGATATGAGGAACAAAAAAAATAAAAAATAAATATATATATATATATATATACTACTATAGCAAACAGATCATCCCCTAGTGCATATGGATCAGACAAACTAACATCAAACAATAAAACTGACATCTCATGATATCATCTACACCAAACTTCTTATTACAGTATATGTATTAAGAAGATGCTGGAATTCAAAAACTTGAAGGCTTCGATAGGGAAGATCTAAGTTTTGTTTCTCTAGAAAAATACCTCAAATAGATCGGATTTACCTGTCAAATTCGGTGCTCCCATTCCATTAATCGATCAAGATAAATTGCTGGAATTAAAATTACCCATGAATTCCTGGAAAATCAAATTACTGAAAACGTAACCATTTTCAAAAATTGAAAAAATTGATCTCATCGATTTTCAGAGATAAACATTTTTTGTTCTTCGAATATGCGATTTTAATCAACAGAATATGTGCTAAAGGTGCATCTTCGATTTCTTCACAAAACCTCTTTGAAAAGAGATGAATGATCTAAGAACTCTATTCAATGCTGACCGTATAATCTTTGAATTTCTCCCTACTTCCACATCATAAGTAAATGAATCTTATTGATACACATAAGATTTTTCAATAAAGTGACTTCTCAAATACTCCCTCTGTTTCAAAATATAAGCAGTTTTAAAGAATTTTTCTTGTTTCAAAATATAAACAGTTTTAAAAGCCCAATGCAAAAAGTAAGCATACATTTAAATTCTATTGGCTTCTAGAAATGTTAGTATATTTATTTATTTTATTAATTGAAAAGATAAAGCACTTTTTGTAAAGTATGTGAAAAAATAAATGTTTTCTTAATATGCGTGTTTTTAGCCAAAACTTCTTATAAATTGAAACAGAGGGAGTAGTATATAGAGGGATTAGAGATATGACAGCGTAAAAAGGCGAAATTGTCCTTCTTGGTGGGAGAGAGGACTTGTGTAAGTAGTTGACGTGCTGCATTACCTACTGGTCTACGTAGCATACATAATAAGACAACTTCGTAATCAACATTAATATAACATAATAATAAGATCAATTAGTAAACATTAAACCCATGATCAAATATAAATCCTAAGGGGCAAAACCCAAACCTTAAAGATGAAAATATAAATCATAAGGAGCAAACCTTAAACTCTAATGATCAAAATATAAACTCTAATTAGTAAACCGTAAACCCTAATGATCAAATATAAACCCTATGTTGTAAACATTAAATCTTAATAATCAAATATAAACCCTAAAGAGATAACACTAAACCCTGAGGATAAAAATATAAACCCTAATTTGTAAACCTTAAACCCTAGTGAACATATATAAATCCTAAGGAGCAAAAATTTAACCCTAAGAATGAAAATATAAACCATTGGGAGCAAATCTTAAACCCTAATAGTCAAACAATAGACCCTCTATAGTACACATTAAACCTTAATAATCAAATATAAATTCATAAGAGCAAACACTAAACTCTAATGATCAAAATATATACACTAATTATAAACCGTAAACTATAATGATCAAATATAAACCCTAATAAACAAACACTAAATGTTAACAATGAAGATATAAACCCTAGGGGGCAAACTAGTGATCTTTTATTAATGTATGTATGATAAACTAGTGAATATTTTTTAGAATCTTTTTGTTGTTTTGAAGCTAACAAAGAGGTTTCAATCTTTTGGAATCAACAATGTCTTTTTTCTACTTGATTGTTCATTTATATCTCCTTAAGTCTAGAGTTATAGCTTGCAATCTTTTGAAACCCAATAATGGGGTCTTGGTTTATTTTTGGCTACTTGGTGTAAATTTTAAATGAGAGAATCATGCATATACCCACTTTTCCATACTCATTAACCACATATACCCACCATTTTTTTTAATCACATATACTCATCTTTTTTTTTTAATATCATTATACCCTTCATTTACCAAAGCTATTTTTCATTAGAAATGATAAATTTGTTAGGGTTTAAGATTTTAGGATTTAGGGTTTAGTAAAGTTATAAAGTTTATGATTTACTTAGGGTTTAGGATTTAGGGTTAAACCCTTATAAAATTATAGTTTAATTTTTAACTATTATGGTTTAATTGTTAGGATATAGGGTTTAGAATTTAGGGGGTTAANAGTTTAATTTTTAACTATTATGGTTTAATTGTTAGGATATAGGGTTTAGAATTTAGGGGGTTAACGTTTATTAGGGGTAAAAAGACTATTTAGGGTTTGGGATTTTAGGGTTAAGGGTTTTTAAACCCTAAACCTTAGAGTCTAAACCCCTAAAACTCTATAAATAATTAATATTAAATAGTGGTATTCTAGACTTTTTACAAGGGAATGTGATTAAGAAGAAGGAAGGTGAGTATATATGATTAACGGTATGAAAAAGTGGGTATATGTGGTTAAACCTCATTTTAAACGATGTATTCATCTATATTGTTTATTTGATTAAACTTTGTGTCTCTAGAGGGAGAAATATTTCTCCATCGTTCCTTTTTACTGATACAAAATATTAGAGTTACCACTTCCAGAGACATTTATATAAATGATACAAAGTCGATTGTATCTCTTAAAAATGAAAGTAATATAATAAAATAAGGGGTTTAACCACATATACCCAATTTTCCATACCCTTAATCACATATACCCATATTCCTACCTTTTAATCACAATCCCTTGTAAACAGTCTAAAATACCACCATTTAAATATTAATTATTTATAGGATTTTAGGGTTCAGACTCTGAAGTTTAGGGTTTAAAAACTCTAATCCCTGAAATCCTAAACCCCCAAAAGTCTTTCTACCTCTAATAAACTCTAACTCTCTAAAATATAAACCCTATATCCTAACAATTAAACCCTAATAATTATTAAAAATTAAACGCTAATTTTATAAGGGGTTAAACCTAAATCCTTAACCCTACGTAAATTATAAACACTATAATTTTACTAAACCCTAAATATTAATCATAAACTCTAACAAATTTATCATTTGTAATGAAAATAGTTTTGGTAAATGAATGGTATAATGGTATTAAAATAAAAAGGGTGGGTATACATGATTAAAAAAAGGGGTGAGTATATATGGTTAATGTGTATGAAAAAAATGTGTATATGTGTGATTCTCTCATAAACTAAAGGATGCAACGCATCTTATTTGTTGTAGTGATCATCAAATTTCCATCATGATTCCTATTCATCTTATATATATTTGTGAGCAAAAAAATCCTAGGTGTCAAGCTCACAAATGATTCTACGGTTTTTTTCCATACTTTTTAAAAAGATTATGTGTCAAAATACTATTGGATGTGTGACATGTCGTTAAAGCCCGTTTTAATTTCGGTACGGTACATAATGATAAAAAGAAGTTCTTTATTTAAAAAGGAAATTTGAATTAGTTTTCAAAAATATTCTCATTAAAAAAACAAAAGTACACTCATTAACGATAAAACAAATTATTTGGAGCCTCCGTGCGAAATCACTATGTTTATTTGTAAATTTTCGCGTAGTCGGAAACTCTTTAAAAATTTAAGTGTTTTGACTATAAGATCATGTAAAAAATAAAAAATATAGCTAAAGTCATGAATTATTTGGATTCCCCCGCGCGGGGAATTACTGTATATTTTTTTGTTGTTAATTTTCGCATAGGTTGCTGGCGGACAAAATTTTTTTAATTGAACAACCATTTTGTTGAACCCGTTAAAGCCTATTTTAATTTCTTTACGGTACAGTCCAAAGTATACTTATTAACGATAAAAAAGAAAAGGCTAAAAACAAAAGTATACTCATTCACGTTAAAAAATTGTTTACTAAAGAATATAATTACTTGCTTACTTTTATCATCTTTTTTGCATATGTCTTTATTTGGCGAAAACTCTTTTTAAATTCAAGTGTTTTGACTATATAATCATATATATAAAGGCTAACTTTCTGAATTATTTGGATTCTCCGCGCGGGAAATCACTGTGTTTATTATTTGTTAATATCCGCATAATATCTGTCCAACTTATGATAACTATAATAATAATAACATATAATCATTATATGGTTATAAGAAACATATAAATAAAGCCATGTTATTTTGCTCTACAATTGTTTTCTGCACAAATGTTGACTCTCCCTTTTTTTGCTACAAATATCTGATGTGATTCCGAGCTCGATTTATCAATCTCCCACTGTAAGAGTCGCCCGAGTTTTATAAATCTCCCACTTTTTGGATTTAAAGTTCATATAGAGAACCAAAGTTTAGGGTTTAGGGTTAAAACCTTATATGCTTAGGGTTAGTTTTACTTGGATTTAACTGTTTAAGATTTAAGTTTTTAGGGTTTATATTTGAGTGATTTTCGAATAAAGATCCTTTTTGGTGTCTAGTATTTTAGGGTTTAGGGTTAAAACTATAAACCTAGATCCAAAACCCTAAAACCCAAAAAAACATTATAAAACATTTTTAAATTATTTAAAAATGCTAATTTGCTTCAAAAAAACAAAAAGATAGTCTTTTAGGATCTAGAGTTCATTTAGGGTTACAGGGTTTAGGGTTAAAACCTTATAGGGTTAGGGCTTAATGTTACTTGGGTTTAAGATTTAAGATTTTAGGGTTTAGATTTGAGTGATTTTTGAATGGAAATCTTTTTGGTGTTTAGGATTTTAGGGTTTAGGGTTTTAACCATAAACCCTAGATCCTAAACCCTAAAACCCGAAAAACATTATACGACATTTTTAAAATATTAAAAATGGCAATTTACTTTTTAAAATAATTAAAATGCTAATTTGCTTCAAAAAAATAAAAAGATGGTCTTTTAGGATCTAGAGTTCATTTAGGGTTACATGGTTTAGGGTTTAGGGTTAAAATCTTATAGGGTTAGGGTTTAGTGTTACTTGGGTTTAAGATTTAAGGTATTAGGATTTAGATTTTAGTGATTTTTGAATGGATTTTTTTTTTGGTATTTAGGATGTTAGGGTTTAGGGTTAAAACCCTAAACCCTAGATCCTACCCTAAAACCTAAAAAACATTGTAAGACATTAAAATATTTAAAATAGTAATTTACTTATAAAATATAAAAAAAGATGGTCTTTTTGAAAAAAAAACTACACAAAAAATGGTATTTTTTAAATTAGAGTTGTTTATTTGTTAGTTTACTGTATCAGTTTTCACCACATCCTTTTCAAAATATTCAAGTTGATGTGGTTTCACGCGGTTAAACAACTCATGTATGATGATTTTCCAAATAAATTAGAATGAGATTTGACATGTCAAGTGATTGGTCGTATCACTTTTTTGCCAAATATGTGTGGAGAAATTTATCATCTAATAATGTTGTTCAATATCGCGAGAGGTCCTACGATTTTTGAAGAAATCTTAACAATTGATCAAAGAATTTTTCAATTTTTTAAAAAACAGATATTATGCACTAGATTTGGTTAAGTAATTTTTGACTTTTTGATTTTTATATTATTATTTAAATTAGTTTAGTTTAAATTGAGGATTTGTCTAATATTAAAACATTTTAAGTTCTACTAATTTATTAGGAATGTCTTTTAAATAAGTATACTGCGCATGAAGTAAAACATATCCAATCTTGTAAGTACAATCTTCAACTTCATCCCACCATGACCATTTTTATCATGATCATCATATTCAAAAACGTACATTTTCTTTTGGAATTGTGCTTTAATATCTTTTAAATAATCATAGAAATGTTGAAACAATTCCTCTCTCTACGACCTTCTCTGACTTCTCATTAGACACCGTCTTGCCTTAAGCTCGATCTTGTCCGGCGAGGACTGGCGGCCGGTAGCTTCTTTAGAACCGGAATCGGTCCTCTCTTTATTTTGTTACTTTTAATTTTCATTTTGCTAGGTTAGCTAGGTTGCGATATCTTGTAGAATCACCATCGAGATCGGAATTCAATTCATCGTTAAGGGTGGGGCTGATCTAAGCCGTGTAGGGAAATCTGACCTATCCTAACCACTTAGGGACTATCACGTTTCCTA
>OVAP01002648.1:0-18822 GCA_900406295.1 Aurinia saxatilis
TGTTTAAGGAATCACTAATACTAAACCCAGATCTCAAGATCCATCACTAACTCCAAGTTCAAGCCCTCGGCGTGACTAAGATTGTGGATTTCTAAAATGCAACATATCACAAACTCCAAGTTCAAGCCCTCGGCGTGACTAAGATTGTGGATTTCTCAGTTGCAGATCACCCGACAATCTACAATATCATCCTCGGTACCCCATGGCTAAACGCGATGAGAGTTGTACCTTCTCCCTACCACCTGTGTGTAGATTTTCAACGCCGATGGGGGTTGGGACGATTCGAGGGAGTCAGCGAGAGTCCAGGGTCTGCCTTTTGGCCGAGCACAAGATTCGGTCCCCAGTGACTGATCGAAGACCGGCCGCAGTGGTAAAGAAAATTCGTGCAAACCACAATGACGACAAACAGCTGTCGGTTGCTTTATAGCAATTACAGCTTGCGGAGTCCCCCACAAGACTAACAAACGAAGACTCTGTAATACAGGTGCCCATTGACGATGGGCGCCCCGAACGATGTGTGGAAATTGGCAGTCAGCTTTGGAATCCCCTGGGCGCGGAGATCATCGAATTGCTAAAGCGCAACGCGAACACGTTCACCTGGACGGCTGGAGATATGCCAGGTATAAGCACACAGATAGTCTGTCACGAACTGAACGTCGACCCATCCTTCAAACCAGTCAAAAAAAAGAGACGCAAGTTGGGCGATGAATGGGCTGTGGCAGTCAACGCTGAAGTTGATCGACTGCTAAAAGTGGGATCCATAATGGAATCTAAATACCCTGACTGGATAGCAAATCATGTGGTCGTAACCTAGGAATAGGTCAGCATAATCTTGTATATGTACTTCGCTAGGTTAAACTTGTTAGATCATCTCCTTCTGGCCTACGAACCCTAAAAGCTTATGCTACGAAAGACTCTTTTTATAATCAATACAATACAATCCTTTGGTAGATCTTTTGTGTTTGTGTCTTGCTCTTTGTATCGAGTTCCTCATCCAGAATCTCGAACAAATAGAGATTGTGTGATTTTACCCACACAACGAGCTACAACATGACGTAGCTCGCGAGCCAAGTCTCCGAAAGGTCTCGTGGGCCACATCTTGTCCGTGGCTCGCGAGCCACAATGAGAACAAAACTCGCGGGCCACGCGAGGTCCTTCTTGCTCGCGGGCCACACGAGTCTCTTTTTGCTCGCGGGCCATGATCCTTCCGAGAATCCTCTGATACATCCCACGATCCTTCCGAGGATCCTCCAATACGTCCCATGATCCTTCCGATGCGTCTAATGATCCAATCCTTGTGATAGGTCCCACGGACCAAGTCCCTCGACACATCCTGTGGGACACGACCATCATGTGGGTCATGAGATACTTTGCAACATAGCTCGCGAGCGACAACTCATCGTGTGGGTCACGAGCTACATCACAACGTAGTTCACGGGTCACGACTCGTCACGTGGGTCGCGAGCTACATTGCAACGTAGCTCGCGGGCCACGACTCATCGTGTGGGTTGCGAGCCACATTGTGGTGAAGCTCGTGGGCCACGCTTCTTCTCTTAGCATCCACGAGCCACATATCCTTTGACAATGTCCCTCGATACGTTCTACAGACAAGAAACCATGCGTGCCCCACGTGATTGTTCCCATTCAAGTTTTGCGACTTAAGTCATCCCGTGGGTCGGATTAATCAAACGTTTACAACCATTGACGATCGGAAGACCCACGACGAACATTTCACACACGTGGTCACACTCTTTTTCCCTCGGTAAGGTCTTTTCCCATGCGGTTTTCCTTACCAAGGTTTTTAATGAGGTGGTCATCCGAACACATACGACTCACGAGATTATCGGACAATCTCGTGGGCACATAAACACTCCTAGCTAGCCAAACGGCCCAGTTCCGCATCGTGGGCCCGACTCCATCTTTTATCAATCCTACAATATAATCCGAGCGCCTTTAAGCAAGAAGGTTCAAAAATGGAAATCGTCAGCACATCTCGGAGGAAAGAAAATAATACAGAAGACTGTCGGAGAAAGGGAAGTATATCAGAAGAAAACGAAAGATGGCCTACAAGGAGCTTGGGGCCCAAGGCGGTTAGCTAGGAGTATATATAGGATCTAAGGTCGTAGGTTTTAGATCATTTTTTACATCTTGATCTCTCTCGAACAACATAAGTCTGAACAGATTGTATTCGAGAATTTTCTTTACGATCAGTAAAACGACCCCCCTTCCTTTTCTTGTTCTTTGTCTTTTGCTTTTACTTTCAGAGCGGTTCACAGAGTTAAGGTCGACGATCCCTTAAAAGATTCGTAGGACAAGTTTTTGGTTGTGTGTGAATTCTAGCCCACACAATCTCGCAATGATAAATGCACCATGATTAGTTGCTCGTTAATTTCTTGAAAGCTTCCAACCTTGAACGAATCTAAAGCTTCTTTAGGTTATAACCATAAGATCTAAAAAAGGGTCGAGTCCGAGGTATAGAAATAGCCCAAATCAAAAGATTATCCTCCAATGCAAACAGGACATCAGTAAGATGATGTTGAGACATACTTCTAATTGCCCAGACGAAGACTAAAAAGGAAATGTCATGGAAATGTGTAGAACCAAGGAAACTTTTTCGACTATCTCTAAACAC
Source organism: Aurinia saxatilis (assembly GCA_900406295.1). Lineage (NCBI taxonomy): Eukaryota > Viridiplantae > Streptophyta > Magnoliopsida > Brassicales > Brassicaceae > Aurinia > Aurinia saxatilis. The sequence continues at coordinate 2,633 of OVAP01002648.1, forward strand.
CCAAGCACCCCCCACCCAAAGAAGCCTTTTTATTCCAAGACACTCATAGGTTACATTTACCTTGAGGAGGAGGACACCAACTAGGTCAATTACGTTTTGACACAGGAAAAATATTCTCCCAAGGCATTGGTACCTAAACCTCCTCATGTAAAGTTTAAACTTGAAACCAGAGACCAGGTTCATCGAAAATATTTGCTAACACATCAGGAAACCAAAAATGTTGTGTTACTATCCTATTTTTATTCTTCCACATATACTAAATTATCTAAGGAACATCTCTATAAACAAAAAGTGATTTGTCATCAAAGGACTCTCTTAATAAAACTTCATTGAGATTCAAAAAATTAGAGGTCTCATGAAAACATGAACTAGGAATATGGAAGTTTTCTGATGCATATAATTGACTAGCCCATGTACATGAAAACAAAATATGATTATTAGTCTCATCTTCCAAACCACATATCTGGCACCCAGAGTCTATAATAATACCTCTAGTTCTAAGCGTACCTGAGGGTAGTTGCCAAAAAAATGTTTAATCTTTAAAGGAGCATAAAGGGACCAGAACTTGTCTTTCAAGCAATTAGTTAAGGGTTGAGAAGTATAAAACTGAATCAAATCCTTGTGCTTATTCTACATAGCTATAGAATAACCAGTTTTAGCAATATAAATTCCACTTCTAGTAAGATTCCAGCTCCAGTAATCAGATTGAGATAGAATAGGCTTGATAGCCAAAACGATAATTACAACTTGAGGGGAGAAATGATAATCTAGCTTGCCTCTCTCCCATGTTCGAGATTGACTATTGAGAAGCTCTTTGACTTACAACCACAAGTTAAAAATGCTTTGTTTCCTAAAAGGGATTCTTCTTAAAGCTTATGGCAACTACTTGTTCAACATAATTGTTGAGGCAGTATTTCACCCGTCCGGCTTACTGGGCCCGACAGTAGGGACGGAAGCAAGAAGATGGGCCGGGACTCGGTTGAGCCCATATATGAGTCAGTTTGAGGATAATGATTGTGGTAACTCCTATACCGACAAAGTAGGAAGAGAAGATTATGGAGCCAAGAATCTCGGAGGAGGTTAAGAGGCGGAGCGAATATAAAGAGGAGGGAAGGAGATCAGGTAAAGGCATTATGTTCTCCTGGGTGATAACCAGATCTAGATAACATTATTATTTCCTTTGTAACAAATCCAACTAAGGATTCATCTTTTTCTATAATCTATATATATTCTTCTTATTATTTTAAGTGTTCTTATAAATTCACCAATAGAGATGTAGACCCTCATATATTTATATCCCGTAAAATACTTGGTGTGAAGCTTTGCATTCACAATAACCTTAGTAAAATCTCCATTGTTAATTCTTTTACTCAAGCTTAGTTCTAGTAACTGTTTGCCAAATATAAGACTTCTCCTAGCAAATGAGGGTCGATATCCTAACCCATCTGATAAAAAAAACCCCTCAATTAAAGAATTTACTCTTGAAAACTGAAGAAAACAAACAAGTAGGAGAATTTAAATGTCGATATGCTTGTTTAACAAAGAATATTTGATTAAAACATTCCAGATTTCGAAATTCTAGGCTAACGTCATCTTCACTTAAGCACATTTTATCCCACCTTAGCACATGAATCTTCCTAATTCCATCATGAATAATCCACCAGAAATAAGATATAACTTTAGTCAAAGAAGCACAAGTTGGTTTAGGTAACCTAAAGCATGACATAACATGTATGGGCATGGCTAAGGCTATTGTTTTAATCAGAATTATTTTAGCCCCTAAAGATAACAGTCTAAAAAAACACCATGCGGGAGTTTTAAACTTTAGTTGTTGATGGATATAGGCAAGCATATCACATTTAGAGCCATTGAAACATTCAAGTAATCCTAGGTAAGTGCCACTCCATCCTCGTTCTAGTACCTATACTTTTTTTATCTGTAGTTTAACAAAAGGATCACATTGATACCAAAAGTCAAGGAAATCTTATAGAGGTTTTTACACATGTCAATATCTTGAATATATACTTCCATGATCTTCTTATACTCCAAGCATTGCTCCATAGTAGCTCTAAAGAGAAAAAGGTTGTCATCTGCAAAAACAGATGATGCACTTGAGGACCCTTAGAGAAAAACTGAATGTCAGAGACTTTATGAGCCTTTTGAGATTGATTAAAGAGATGATATAGCAATACGTACAAAGGACAAACAAGAAGGGAGACAAAGGGTCTCCTTGCCTAAGCCCTCTCTCGGGTTTAAACATACCATAGGCTTGTCCATTCATAAACAATGCATAAGAAACATAAGTAATACATAACATGATCCAAGATATTAATTGTTAATGGGATCCCATTTCTCTCAGAAAAACCTCAAGAAACCTCCCTTCTACCATATCATAAGTTTTGGACATGTCGGATTTTACTACAAGAAACTCATGTGAAATTGTGGGTTGAGTTTTTAACCCATGAATCACTTCATGCACCACTAATATGTTGTCTGAAATGAGCCTATCAAAAACAAAAGCCGACTAGTTGGTGAAAATTAAACCTGGTAGATAAGGTTGAAGTCTTGAGACCAATATCTAATAAGTTGTCCTTTTAACAAACTAATAAGACCTTGACAACTACAATTTATCAAAGTAGTAATGAAGGATCGAATCCACAAGTCTCAGATACTACATTGTAATCTACTAAATTATTTAATCTAGCTAAGATGATCATTGATTGGGTTTTTGGGTTTGTTTTCTGTTTTTTTCTATGGGTTTAAATCAATACTAATAAAATTATAGACCTTGGGATAATCGATGGATTGTACTAAAATTAACTAGATGTTTATTTAGTGACTAAATTTACCAAACTTCAACTCAAATATAATTCTAAATTGGTCCACTTTCGTGATACCGATTACTTCTCTTAACAATTTAAATACCTAAACTTTCATTTGGATTTAAGAGAGCTAGAGAGCATTACTAGAGCAGATTTGATAAGTTCATAACTTGCCTTAGCATCAACTTTCATTGGCTAAGGACAATCTGCTCTCCTAAATGAGGTTTCAAGAATCCTATTACACTTTCGTTTAACAAAAAATCTTATGAACAAAAACTAGGTGATCAAACTAGTTTTAGCATTAAGACATCATAAGGAGGAAGCTATTCTATAGATTTACTTATTTACATCCAGTTTCAATCCTAACAAACCATGATTCCCCTAGAATCTAACAACCTAACTACTCACACATGAATGAAATGACAATTAAACAAGATGTAATGGTAAACATGATCAAGAACAAGAATAACTGAATGATACTTGATTAAAAACGAAAATTATAAAAGACAAGGTTAAAGAACACTTCTCAACAATGGTATATGACTCAAATGAAAGAAAATAAATGAGCCTTCAAGAGTCTCCTAGCAACAACAACCAAAATCCACAAGAAATGAAGAACAAAAAAGTTTTTAAAAGCAAAATGGATAAATCTATCAATGGAGGCTGTTTTGGCGGCAGAGGGGGAGTAAAACTAGGTTAGGATTCGTCTGAAATAAGAGAATGAGGTGTTATAGGAGAAAATCTCTTAATTGATGACTTTCCATATTTGGCTCTCGGATGGAATTGACATGTCTTCAGTAAAATAATTATATCTTCTTAACCGATAATCAGAATGACTTGCAACCACCGTCAAAGTGAAGGTAACTCAATTTTCTATGTCGTGTCAAAATTTGAGATTGAAATTCCTATGGGAAGATACTCATCTGACATTATCTTTAAGACACTTCAAACTGTTTTTGCATTGTTATTTCACATGCTTTCAACCTTTTGCATCAAATCTTCATTTTGAATCTTCAATTCAAGTTCCAATACATTAAGCACCTGTTAAGACTCTAAAAAAATTAAAAGACTCGAAAACACTAGAAAACAATGGTTCAAAAGTGTTAGAAACGTAATATATCAATTCTCCCAAACTTAACATTTGCTTGTCCACAAGCAAACAGCAAAAACTGAAGAAAAGGAGAGAGGTTTGAAGGTGGGGACTCATGGCTAGAAAAAATGCATTATAAGTTCCAAGGACGGATTCGAATTAACGTTAATCTTTGACATGTGAAATCCTTTACTCATTCATGCTTAGAACACTCATCACTACTCCAATTTTGTCTTTAAGCTCAATGCCAATGATCCCACTCGATTCCTATCCGCCATCCCTTTAACATTCAATTAACAATCAGACGCAATCTTAAAAATGGACAAATGATCACAACATTTGGTTTGACGAGGGAAAAGGTTCAAATGTAGGTGGTTAAGGGTTTCAATATTTCAAATGGTGACTAACTCTCAAGAAACCGGAATGTTATCATTATGCAAAAACAAAGAAGAAAAGAGCAATTGATGCATACAAGCAATTTCTTCTATCTACCTATTCCCATTTCTCGAAAACTCAAATCACTAAACCAACCAACCAACCAAATCATCATCATCTCCTCCAAATTAATACTACCTAGAGAACTCCTGCAACACAAAATTTCTAATCACTCTTTAGCTAATACAAAATCAATTTTCGTTTTTTTCTAATTTTTTTTTTTACTTTTTTTTACTTATATATATAACACGAAACACATAAACACTAAAAGAGTGATTTTAATCTATGAGTTATTCTAGGAAAAAGTCATCCTCGATTCCAACCACATTTTAATCCTCTATGTAACTCTCAATTTCCCCAAACTTATTTCATTTTATATCTACCCAACTCTCATAAGCAAATCCTTTCTGAACAACTCAAATCAAAGCCCACAGACCCCCAACCCCCTAGATTAGCCAATGAGACTAATGCTAATGGAAGATAAAGACTTGTCGCTCTAATGCTTACGAGCTTTTACACATGAAACATTATCAGAAAAGTCCTCACTCAAGAAAGTATGTAATGGTTTGAAAAGATGGTTTGAGATTTTAACATGTTGGGGTTTTCTAAAAATGGAAAAAGGGTGGTAAAAGGTGGAAAGTAAAAATCCATGCAGGTGATCAAATAGCCATAGATGAGAAAATTAAGTCAAATTAAGTCCAATAATCTAGGGATGGCATCAAATCAAACGAGATTTCACACTAACAAGAGCACTTATTGGCAGGGCGCTATGTCAAGTTTTTCACAAATCTCGCAAGTCAATGAATGGCACTAATAAACAACATATCCGAAGAAAACAAAATACTAGCATCAATATAGGCAATATAATCATTGCCCCCTAAGTCAATTTGATGCAAATACCCTTTTAGACACAAAAGATTAAAAAAACTAAATTTTTTTTTCAAAACTAACTCAAGAAAAATAAAACAAAAGAAAAAAAATCATCAGTACAGACTTGTACCCTCGCCCACACTTACATCACACCGTCTTCGATATGAAAATAAGAATGAAAAAGGATACGACAAGAAAATAAAATAAAAGAAAATAAAAAGAAAAGAAATGGTACTTAGTGGGTTGCCTCCCACTTAGCGCTTTGTTTTAAGTCACATAAATTGACTTTTGTGCCTTTTACGCACGAGAGGGACCACCAAGGAGATGTGGATCTCATGTGTCATGTGGTAAACGTATGGAAACAGCTCTGTCCGCCCTTTGTGGTTTCTCCACCGCTGCTAATACACCGTCTTTCACCTGCCAAGACCAAACATCAAGGAAATAAAGCCATTGTAACTTGCAGCAATTCTTTGATAGACTCGTCTCCCTGGTTTCGCAAGTGCAATGGTATGAAAATGCTGATTTTCGCAAACGGCTTGGAGACCCGCGTCTGCGCCACTCTCCCTTGTACCTTCCTCTGCGAATTTTGCCTCTCTAGAGTGATACGAGAATCGATGGCCATGATGTTGCTCCTATCACCGAGTGCTGGAGCTTCATCGACAATGGAGATACTCAAGGCAAGCCTGTGTGGTCCTGCCGTTGGGACAGCGGTGTAGGAAACTTCCTTGTCAACGTGGGTGAAGGTCATTTCCTTCTTTGGCATGTCCATAACGGCTCCTACAATAGCCATGAATGGCCGGGCCAGAAGGAAAGGCGGTATGGGTCCTCGTTGCATCTTTGCAACCTGAAAATCAGAACAAACAATGCAATTACCAATTTCCACATGTAAATCAAGTATTGTACCGCAGGGAGTCGTAGTCGAGGAGTTGGCAAAGGTGAGAGTCATCTTCGGAGGTATCATCTTTTTAATCCCCAGTTGCTCTGCAATAGCTCTTGACATGATATTCACACAAGATCCTGAATCACATAGGACTCCTGCGATAGAATATGGCACAACAAACTTCCCCGGGTCTTCAACCTTGGGTAACAACCTTTGTTTTGGTGGTTGAACTGGCTCATGTTTAGCTTTGGCTAGCTTTTTCTTCAAGACTGCACGGACCTCCTCAGCTACCATATGAACTCCGTCCTCAATGCTGCAATGACTTGCAACTCTCCTATCGATGCACCTCGTAAGAACTGGTAATGTCTGAACTTCCTTGGATGGAAATTCCACCTTGAGCTTCTCGAACATCTGTTTGTATATATATGATGGCAACTTCCTCTGATGTTTTGGGACAAGGCCGAGGATATGGCACGCGTGCTGGAGTTTGAGGGACAGCAGGAGTGGGGACGGTGATTGCTGCCTCACGGTGATCTGCATCCGCTGTACTTCCTGTAACGTTAAGCATTGCATCAGTACCATAAGTGATGGCATTTACATGTGCTACCTGAGACTGCATAGTATATTTCCCAGGAATTGTCTCTTGAGATCTCTTGATTGCTTCTTCCGTTTGAGTGACTTGAGTGTCCAGCTTCTTGACATGGCTCAAACTTCATGTTCAAGTCGTTGTACATGCCATCGACTTTGGCATTCTGGTTTTCAAAATTAGCATTTATCTCCCTCGCTGCTTTCTGCTGATTGGCGAGAATCATCTGAATCATGGACTTCAAATCATCATGTGAGTTATTGTCCGGAGCTTAATACGGTGGTGCATAAGGCATTGGTGTCTGGTAATTGTTGAAGGGTTTCTTTTGGTACCATTTTCCTTGCCCTTGAAAAGCCGGCTTCCCCTGAAAAGGCACAAAAGCGTTATTATAACCAACATTGGTTTTAGGTGGGTATACCTGGTTTTGCGGGGTTTCAACATTTGTGATGCGGTGTAAGAGGTTTGGGTGCTTGTTGTAGTTGGAGATGGAGCCTTGTTTGTACCCCTGGCCAGTGACATAGTTACACTCCTCTTCTTCGTCATCTGCAACAACTAAATTCTCATTAGAAGGCACAAGGCTGCCTTCTCGATCGCAAGAATTTACTCCGTGCCGGTTTGATTTGACGAGCAAACTGATTTGCTCGGTCAACTCCGCTATATATTTCGCTTCCACCGAAGCAACTTTCTTCCCTCTATAATATTCTGGACTTTTCTCGGAAGAACTCTTAGCCATATTCTCGATCAATTTCAGCGCATCTGCAATACTACGAGTCATAAAATTACCGTTACTAGCAGAATTTAATTGGCCTATAAAATCCCATGATAAACCGTCATAGAAAATTGTCAGCAGCTGCGTGTCGGTAAAGCCATGATGTGGGCAGTCTCTGTGGTAGGAACAGAACCTCTCCCACGTCTCGCAAAAAGACTCTCCTGATTACTGAGAATAGTTGGAGATCTAGGCCCGTAAAGATGCAGTCTTGGTCTTGGTGTAGTATTTTTCGATGAATGCATTGTGCACCATGTCCCATCCTACTAGGCTGCCTGATGGAAGTGATTTAAGCCAGAAAAGTGCTTTGTTTGCCAGCAAGAATTCGAAAAGCTTGCACTTGACGTAATCTGAAGGTACGCCATTCGCCCTTGTGATACTTGCTATCTGATCAATGCGCTCAATATGCTCCATTGGATTTTCTGTGGAAAGACCGTTGAATTGCTTTTGCTCCGCAAGTTGAATGAGCTGGCCAGAGATATCGTAGTCCTGGCGTGCCATTGGTGGTGGAACAATTGCTGATCGGTTGCAGTAATTAGTGTGTGGCATGTCCGCTCCGCTAAGTGTGGGTTGAGCTTGCCGGTGGCATTCCTTCTCTTGGATAGCCTCCAACTGTAGCCGCATTACTGTCAATTGCTCCTGCAGAGCTGCATTGTCAACTTGGTCACCCATTGTGACAGTAATTGAATGGTTTCTCCTGTTGGTTCTTTCTCTTCTTGCAAGCTCGTCGTTTTACAGTATTAGTACCTGCAAAAACAACAAGCAAAACAAAAGAAGAAATAATTAGTAACAATCTTAGTCCAAATTCAAATTTTTCAATCACATGTAAAATAATGAGACTCAGCAACGGCGCCACTTAATAAGTTGTCTTTTTAACAAACTAATAAGACCTTGACAACTACAATTTATCAAAGTAGTAATGAAGGATCGAATCCACAAGTCTCGGATACTACACTGTAATCTTCTAAATTATTTAATCTAGCTAAGATGATCAATGATTGGGTTTTGGGGTTTGTTTTCTGTTTTTTTTTCTATGGGTTTAAATCTATACTAATAAAATGCTAGACCTAAGGATAATCGATTGATTGTACTAAAATTAACTAGATGTTTATTCAGTGACTAAATTTAACCAACTTCAACTCAAATATAATTCTAAATTGGTCCACTTTCGTGGTACCAATTACTTCTCTTAACAATTTAAATACCTAAACTTTCATTTGGATTTAAAAGAGCTAGAGAGCATTACTAGAGCAGATTTGATAAGTTCACAACTTGCTTTAGCATCAACTTTCATTGGCTAAGGACAATCTGCTCTCCTAAATGAGGTTTCAAGAATCCTATTATACTTTCGTTTAACATAAAATCCTATGAAGAAAAACTAGGTTATCAAACTAGTTTTAGCATTAAGACATCATAAGGAGGAAGCTATTCTATAGATTTACCTATTTACATCCAGTTTCTATCCTAACAATCCATGATTCCCCTAGAATCTAACAACCCAACTACTCACACATGAATGAAATGACAATTAAACAAGATGTAATGGTAAACATGATCAAGAACAAGAATAACTGAATAATACTTGATTAAGAACGAAAATTATGAAAGACAAGGTTCAAGAACACTTCTCAACAATGGTATATGACTCAAATGAAAGGAAATAAATGAGCCTTCAAGAGTCTCCTAGCAACAACAACCAAAATCCTCAAGAAATGAAGAACAAAAAAGTTTTTAAAAGCAAAATTGATAAATCTATCAATGGAGGCTGTTTTAGAATCAGAGGGGGAGTAAAACTAGATTAGGATTCGTCTGAAATAAGAGAATGGGGGTTTTATAGGAGAAAATCCCGTAATTGATGACTTTCCGTATTTGGCTATCGGATGGAATTGACATGTCTTCAATAAAACAGTTATATCTTCTTAACCGTAATCAGAATAACTTAAAACCACCGCCAAATTGAAGGTAACTCTTTTGAGATTGAAATTCTTACGGGAAGACATTCATGTGACATTATCTTTAAGACACATCAAACTGTTTCTGCATTGTTATTTCACATATTTTCATCATTTTGCCTCAAATCTTCTTTCTGAATCTTCAAGATAAACCAAAAGACTCGAAAACACTAGAAAACAATGGTTCGAAAGTGTTAAAAATGTGATATATCAATATCTTTGACACCATCTTATAGATGACATTGTGTAGGTGGATTGGTCTCAAATCCTTCATATTCTTAGCTTGAGCTACTTTAACGATGAGACACAGTTGAGTAAGCAATTCCATTCTTTGGGAAAAAATCGATATAAAAGAACCTTTTAACTTCTAAAATCACTTGTGACCCCATTTTACTCCAAAAACTCTGGTAAAATAAAAAATGTCATACCATATTGATGAGAATTTAGTTTTCATCCAAAATATTCTTGCAAGCGCACAAGCTCTCGCAGTAGTACTTAGGGATCGAATCCACAGGGAGCAAAGTGTACACAGTAACACACTCGATTTGACTTGAGCTAAGCAACAAATATAGTTTTTGGTGGTTCAATCGATCGAATGGGTCTGCTATCGATCGAATGAAGTGAAACGAAATAAAATAAAAAGATAAATAAGTAAGTGTTGGGTTTCAGAGAATTCTCTAGGTTTTATGGATTATACTATTCAGGATTCTAGGCAGATAAATCTTGTTAAGTATTCAAGCCAGTCGTAAATTAATCTTCCTATTCATAGTAGTGATTAAACAAGTCTAACATCCTAATCCACACAATTGTCACAAAGGTGAACCAGAAAAACAAGCCACATAAGTTGAATTACTAATCATTTAATGCTAATTCTTATCAACCTAATCAAGTTGTCAATATGTAAAGATTAATATATGACAGATCCCCTAAGGTGTCAACCTAAGAATTCATGTGGTAAGCATAAATCTTATCTTGTCCGTTAAGCCATTAAAACCTATTGAAAAATCCTATTCCCAACTATCGAATTACTCTCTCATAAAAAAGCAAACCATGAAAAGAAATAAAACAACCATGTAATATAGAAACAGGGGTTCAAATACAAAGGATTATCTCCCCTAGAAACTACACAAACAAAAGCAATAAAAGATTTGAGAGAATTATGAAACCAAAGTGCTCTTTCTTGAGAGTTTTGGTGAAACAGAGGCACACCCTTCTTCTGAGACGAAAATCTCTTTATATAGAGGTTGTGGGTCGTCTAAGGGCTTCAGAGAAATGATGAGAGAGAATCAGCTGAAGATAATCAAAATATTTGATTTTATCTCTTCTGATCGATCGAATAAAGGCATATTTGATCGAATGTATCCAACTGAATATTCTCTGACGCATTTTGAATCTTCTCGAGTAAATCCGGTCCGAATCGATCGATTCCAACAGCATTCGATCGATTGAGCTCATGGACTCTTCATGGGCTTCAGGATTTTTTGGGCCTTGATCGATCGATCCAATATGTCAATCGATCGATCGCTCTTCCTTTGCGTTCTTCGACTGCTTCACATCGAGACTGCACAATCTGTCTTTTATAGAATCAGCATAACTCAAGATCTAATCGTTGTAATTGCTTCATTCCATCTGCATTGGAAATCTGTCTGCTTCATATATCTCGTGTCAAATTCTTAGAGCAATCTATGATGGGGAAGGTCTTCATCTAAGGCCAAACTTCTGGAGCATGGAACTGATCCTCTTCACCAGTCTTCAGTATTAAGGGGATAACTTCTTGGTTGTTGGTGTAAATAATTTTATTCCAAGCCTATGTGACAGATGACTCACGTGACTTGATTGTCTTCAATTCTCACTTCAATCCAAAATGCACAACAGATTCATCTGGCCCCGAACACAATCGCGGATCCACTAAGCCTAAAGGTGGGTCAACTGAACCACTGTAAATTATTATATAAACCAAAAGTATATGTAAAAACCAAGAAAAGTTAGTAGTACAGATGGCAATTTTGCCTTTATGAACTCCCCAAACCTTGGTTCAATACTCCTCAAAGACACTATTTATACATATAATTTTTTTTGAACTAGGGATTTTTTTTTTCCTAGATTCACCCCGAACATCTGGTGTTGAATTGCTGAACTTTGAGAATAATGGCCATTTAAGAACTAAAAACCCTTATTTCCACAAAAACACTTTAAAAACATAAAATAGTGAAAATCATAACTTTTATCTTAAAATCATTTAGTTTTGTTATGAAAAGAACATAAAACATATGGTAAAAAGCGGTAAAATATCACTACTATCATATATGCATTTGGTGCACAAATACCTTTAATAGAGAAGACTGCTCTTTTAATCTCACCATCATCTATTACAACATAAATCATAGCTTGTATCATAGCTTCAGTGACTCTTTAGTTGAAAACCAAGAAAAAGATCTTGAAATCTTGAAGGATTATATAAGAGAATATGTCTATAAACTAATCAATAGTCTCGTGAGTTTTAAAAACATTTTAGTGTAATTTTTTTTTTTTGAAACTTTGAAACCGACAAGTAAAACAAAATAACTATAAGAAACCCATATTCAGTAACATGAAAACAATTTATTTATGATCTCTAAGAGCATGTCCAATGGTAAAGGTTACTATCTATTTTTATTATTAAATTTATTATTAAATAAAGTTTGGGGTTTCAAACACTTCTCCAAAACTCTAAAACATGAGCCTCTCCTTTACTTTATAGTTTTGATTTAACAATTTTGATTTATTTTTATACCAAAACCAAATAAGAACCCCTTCTAAAGTCACCATTGGAGATGGCCTAAGTCTAAAAGCCCTTAATTCGCCATCAAATAAAATAAAATAAAAATGATTTCTTTTTGTTGTAAATAAATATATAATTCGTAAAGAAAAGAAAAGTTCACAGTTTCTCTCCACTAGGGCTATGTTGGTGTAGATTTGACACCAAATTCGGCCCACCTAAGTACCTAAAAAAAAGGCTCATTAAAATATATATAGACAGAGACACTAGCTTAAACCAGAAGCTCATAGCTGGACTCAAGAGTCAGACTCGGATCCGGACTCACAGTCGGGAGCTGGGAGTACGATGCAGAAAAGTTGAACCAGACAGATCGGGGGTCACGGAGCGCTAACTGGTTGAGCGAGACTTGCGAGATGAGCCAGTCAAAGAGGAAATCATAGAGCACATTTGACTCCGAGATTTCAGGAACCACCCAACTCACTGATTCCGTGAATTCATGAACAGGTAGGTCTAAAGAATATTATAAAAGGCAGTCTTGAGTCCAACAGAGAGGGGGATCTCTCTTTAAACTTTCAGTCAGTCAGACGACGAGCTCCTAACTGATTTTCACACTTTCTCTTTAAACACATCTCACTTGAGATTCCTTGTAAACTTAGATCATTTGATCATATTTATATAATAAACCATTCATCGAATCAATTTTTATTCTTAAGTTCATAATGAAGATTTAACTCTTAATTCCTTTTACTCTCCAAATAAAATACTTGATGTGAAACTCTGGTTTCATAGGCTATATATTGATAATTGGAAGTGTTTTAGAAGACGTTTTGAATTTGAAATAAATTAATTAATTAACACTTGGGTGATTTACATGGTCAATTTGTTGTAAAGTGACTAGAATGATGCAAATATTTTGTTAATTACTAGTTTGGGTTCTCATACCTATAGTACCTTTCACAGAAAATATATTTACAAAAATATCATTATTTTAAAATATCACATCATCGAACAAATCTATTATACGATACGACATATTTATTTAAACTATGATAGATTTATTTGTACATTGACAAATTTATTTGGAAATTTAATCTTCGGAAAATAAGTCTATCGTGGTCTTGATGACAGACTAATAAGTCTGTGAAAAACATAAATGGATTGGCTTCGACATTATGACAGATTTTTTGGCTAATGGTGATAGTTTTATTTACGCTCTTAGACTTTCAAATAAATATGTTACTCATCCAAAAATCTGTCATTAAAGTAGACGAATTTTGACCAGATTTTTTTAGTTTCTCTGAATTTGAACTTAAATATAAGGTGAAAAAGAACTAAACTTATCTCACAAAACTCATGGGCAGCCATTACTCCTCTGGTTCTAAAGTTTTTATTTCTTTTTATATCCATCAATAGTTTATCAAAGTTTTTCAATCAATGGATCATGAAGTTAATCTAGTTTTTGGGAAGTGGTTTTTTGACAACACACACTGGTTATTTGTGGTAGATAGTAAAGGAGGAAACAAGATTATAAAAGGTAAGAGCGGAGAAATTTTTACAGAATTCAAAATTTTGATTTTAATTTTTTTACAGAGGAAGAACAAGAGAAGAGAAGACGACTGAACACCAGAGGAAGATACACGACGAGGAGAATCGCCGTCTGTGTTTTGGAGTAATGTGATTTTAGATTTACGGTTAGTGGTTTGGTGTTTTGATTATTATTATTTTTTTGGTATAATCATAGTTTTGATACTTTAATACCTGGATGTTTTGATTCATCGATGTATACTAGTAACTAGTAATAATAATTTACAATGAAATAAAAATTTTACTATTTTCAAATAATAATCTCTAATGTTTAATTAGAGTATATTTTTTAATTTTTATTAAAATCAGAATGACATTCTTGTGATTATGTTGTCCAATATGGGTAAATGGTCTTTTTCAAAAGATTAACACCAAACTAGTAAGTAGGTCTGGACAAATTATCCGGATCCGAAGTACCGAACCGAATCCGACTCGAAAAAATGGACCCGAACCCGAACCCGAACCTATAAAATACCCGAACGGGTGCTAAACTCCTATATCCGAAAAACCGAACCCGTACCCGAACCGAACCGATACCCGAACGGATACCCGAAAATATCCAAAATACAATTATATACCTGTAATATTAACTATATTTAAAGTTAATATAACTAATTTATCCAAAATTACAATTATAAATATGAAAATATTAGTTGTTTAGATTAAAATAATTAAAATATCCAAAATAACCAAAATATACAAATTTATTAGTTATATTTATCAAAATTTAGCCAAAATTTATTCAAATTTACCATTTTTTATTTTATTTATAATTAATTTCGGGTATCCGAACCCGAACCGAACCCGAGTGATACCGAACTGAACCCGACCCGAACCTATAAAATACCCGAACGGGTGCTATATATACCCCTTTACCGAAATACCCGAAAACCCGAAAAACCCGAACCGAACCCGAACGGGTATCCGAACGCCCACCCCTACTAGTAAGTCTATAAGAAACACCCAAACTAGTAATTANGTAAGTCTATAAGAAACACCCAAACTAGTAATTATTCAAAAGATTAACCTATTCTAGTTAATTTCTCTTAAAACTTTCTAAAACTATTAAAGCTATATATGCTCAGAATAAATTCTCCGATTTTGCATACTGCCTCCTTGATGAAACCCCCCGCATCAATGTTTTTTTGCCTAGGACGTGGGCATCTCAAATGCATGCAAACCTCTTTCCATGGATTTGTTCAAACTCTACGTATCTTTTCCACTACAGTTACGGTATGTCTATATATCTCTGACTATATATATACAAACATATTGAGGAAGTTAAAGATATATAGACATACCGAGGAAGTTATCGGTAATAAAGGATTGAAAGGGTCGAGTTTTTCACGAGAAAGTTCACATTTCCAAAGTCATCTCTGACTATTTCAACAAGCTCTTTACTTCGAGAGGTTTTAATGGGCTTTACACAATTATAAAAGCCCTTAACAAAAGGGTCACTCAAGCTGAAAATGAAAGACGGATTATAGTGCCATCAAAAGAAGAGATCAAAACAGCAACTTTTTTAATTCATGCGGATAAAACTCCTTGACCGAATGTAATTTTTACTACAAGGGTTTTTTAGCTCGGTATCATGCCAAGAAATATTTATTAAACTTATATCCGAGTTATCTCGTAGATTCAAAGTCTAAAGTGTATTGCGGATTATAGACTCATTGTTTTGTGCAATATATGTTTAGATAAAAATGAAATATGTTTGGAAATTTATTATTAACTAATTTCAAGATGATGACATGGCATATTACTAGTATAAGTATATGTAGATTAAGAAGATAACACTAGATTATTTATGCAATGAGTAGATTGGAGAGAGGAATTGTCACGATATTCCAACTTAATACAAAATAAAAAATCATCTTTTTTTTTGTAGATTTTCTTAGTTACATATGCATATAATTATATAACTATTAATTTATGTTATATTGAAACCATAGAAATTTCTACAAAATTATTATTATTATTTTTACGAATTTTGTTATTTTGTACATTACACGATTTTAAACAACAACAAAAGTACATGAACCGACTTTGAAACCAAATTTATTAATTTTTTGAAGTTAAGCAGTATTACGATGAAAATCCTACAAATAAAATAAATTAAAAAATTACACGTTAATGTAAAAGTTTTCACTGAATTATTGCCATCAAGTGACACAAGAATGATGTCACTTTTGTTCGACAATGGAGTTACGATTTTATAAAATATTTCATTTTATTTAGGATGTTCTTTTCGCGCATTTGGATCTGTGCAAAACAAGCACATTCGATTGAAATTGGGACCCTTAAAGCTAAAAGAGAATAATATTCGATGAGGCATCTCTCTTTCAGACTGCTTTCGATCCAGTTTCAACATTATTCAAGAATCTCCTTTTGTGTTCTTCTGTTAAGTTTCATGGGCTTCCAGCTAAAAGCCAATTGACAATTAGTGG
>OVAP01002649.1:0-18819 GCA_900406295.1 Aurinia saxatilis
CAGTGTCTATTAACTTTTCCGTTAGTTGACTTAACGTCGTGCCTAATTTGGACTGGTCAACGAAATTTCGTGTTTAATATGGCTCGATCTAGAAAGTTCATGCTTTTTTGGCCGGCAAGAAAGTTCATGCTTTTTCTTGCCATTTTTTGAAAGTTCATGTTTTTTTTTACATTTTTCCTATTTGACAAGTGTGGTATAGTTTCCCCAAATTAAATTAAAAAGTATTATTTATATACATCAGGCGTGCTAATTTGTGTGTCCTATTCCAATTTCTTAAAATGTCCCCTAAAAAGCTTCTTTTAAATATTTGTCTAACTTATGACATACTCACACATAGTATAAAAGGTATCACTAGCTAATTGGCATTTTGCAAACCAATGGAGAACTACGTATGCTTGAAAAAACAAGATTAGGCTACCTAATACTTCAATTAAAGTAATTTTCATACTATATGATATTTTGGTTTTTATTAATAAGACCGAAGATTTAAAACTCCTCTCTTTTTTGTCAGTAAGCGGTATATGGACGTGGTGTTTATCTTAACACAAAAAGGGCACAAAAAGTACCCCTTCAAAAAGTTAAACAAATTGGACTGGTTGTGTCATCTAAATTGGATGTGTAACCGATGATGCACACTTAGGGACAATCCCACCAATTGATTATTAAGGGTTTAAGAAAATACTTACATAAAAAAGTGTCATGTACACAGTGATGATCTTGAGCCTAAACAGACCCAATTCGAATTTGTAATAATTTTTTTAATATCTATTTTAGCGGCCAATTTTTTTATAAATATTATTATAGTATGTTGTTGAAACTGTTCAAAAATTAGTTTTAAGTACCAAATTCAACTATAATATGTGTAAAAAATATATGTTTTCCTCCCAAATTTTTTTTTCATTTGTTAATCGACCAAAACTTTTTTTTTTGTTTGCAGCCTTGAAAATGTGAGGACCGGCTGTGCATATACATGTTAAACAATGAAAGCTCTTGGATTTAATGCAATCTACATAGAGAAAAAAACACACAAGATGAAAGTGTCTATGTTAGTGTTTTCTGACGAGTGTTACACCGTGATCTACAAACATTTTACAATAAAAAGTGATTAAGTTATGAACTTTGAATCAAATTAATTTAAGTTACATAGTTAAGACTTAAGACACATTATAGTACTTAAAAAAAAAGAATTATATACATCGGAAACAAAACGACACTAGGTGTAAGATGAAACTAATCTTTCAAAATCCGAATTCATGATTTGTTTACCTTATTTACTAAAAAGCGTTCATATTCAATCCATTTTTAGTGAACTTTGAATCAAATTAATTTAAGTTGCATAGTTAAGAGACTATGATAATTTAAAAAAAAGAATTAAATTCATCGGAGAAAAGACAATAGTAGATGTAAGATGAAACTAATCTTTCAAAATCCGATTTTATAATTTTTTGTCTTGTTTACTAAAAAGCGTTTGTATTTAAAAAGTGATCTCATCAAATAATATACTTCAACTTGCTGTTCTGGGAATCCGTCAGCTACGAGAAAAGTTCAACGTGCCCAAAAAATTAATATTACTCAAATAAAGTGCATTAAATAGGACAAAATGAAAACCTAATTTACAGTTTATATAAGTAAAGAAAGAAACTATAAATATATGATTAACACAGAGACAAAAGGGTAATGATGTCTGACGCTTATCCGCCTAAGACCTAAAACATGTGACTCAATGCACTCGTCGACTTCAACGACTCACTAACAATGACGACCAATGTTTGGTTTTTTATAACACATTGCATATCTCTTAATACTACTGTAGAGGTACTAAATGATAACACCTCAAAATTGTTATACATATATGTATATACTATTTATTAGAATAGTTGTACCAGTTGGTTTAAATTGATTTATGTACTCCAGTTTATGTTATACCGGTCAGCTATATACACTTGTGATGTAAGAGTTAGTTTTTACGGTTATGTTTTATTCTCTTTTTCACTGATATGGTATTAGAGCATGACCACTAAGCTCACTAATCATCGCTGCTTCCACCGTCCGTTTGTTTTCTTCTTTCGTGTGATCTAGATTCGCCGGTTCTCTTTGCCAAAGAATCCTTTTCTTGTGTTCCGATTCTTGTTATTCCGCCAGATTCAAAGTTCTTGAAGTTACGGTTGTTCCGCCGATAACTTCTTCAATCTAAGAAAGCTACAGTTATTCCTCCGTCGCAATTCGCTCATCTATCACGATTATTCCGCCGAATACAGAGTTCCAATGGTGCGTCGTTCCACTCATCGTGTTGCTCGCGGTTCTCAATCTCAAGAATCGGTAGATTCCGAGGAGGATCCAATCTCACCGCCGGCGATTCGAAGAAATCCGGTGACAGAGAATATCGACAGTATACATTCACCATATTATCTGACAGATAGTGATAATCCAGGTTCTTCTATCATCTCCCAAGTTCTTGATGGAATATGGTGATTGAAATATCGCAACGTCTAATTCGTTGAATGCTAAGAATCATATTGCCTAAACCACCAGAATCGAATGCATTGTGTCACATTTTGTCAAGATGCAATAATATGGTGATGGCTTGGATATTGAATTCTATTTCGAAGGAAATCTACAGGAGCAATCTTAGATTTCCAGATGCTGCTTCTATGTGGAAGGATTTGCACACTCGATTTCATATCACAAATATTCTAAGAATATATTAGTTTACGCAACAGATTTGGTCACTTCATCAAGGTTCATTGGATTTGTCTACGTATTACACAAAGTTGAAGACCTTATGGGATGAACTTGATGGAGCAGATAAAATGAAAACATGTCACTTATGTGATTGTTGTGCTGCCATGGATACCAAGCATGAAAATGCTAAGGTTATCAAGTTTCTAGCTGGACTGAATGAGTCATATGCTCATCTCAGGGGTCAGATTATAATGATGAAAACGATTCCCAGCTTTGCTGAAATGTACAATCTCTTGGATTAGGATTTTGGTCAGAGGAACATTGAAGTATCAATACAAACTCCAGCCTCGGCATTTCAATTTTCAAGTGACCAGGCTTCTGTGAATGCTGCTAGATTGACTTATTCTCAGTCTAAACAATCTAACAGGCCTATGTGCTCAATTAACAAATGTTATCATCTTCATGGCTTTCCAATTGGTTTCAAGAACAGGCAGAAAACTCAGACTGAGATTTGTCAGCAAGGCACGGGACAAGTTGTTAATGGAAATGGTTTCAACAATGTTAAACCACAAAATGTGAATAAGGTTGTAGTAGCTCAGGTGGCTTTACCTACTGGTGATCAAGCTCAAGTGGTTTCCAATATTCCTGATATTGGCACTTTGACAAAAGATCAGATTCAAGACGTGATTGCTTTCTTCAGCTCTCGTTTACCAGATTTAGGCACCACAGTGGCTTCTACATCTCAGGGTCTTAGCAATGATGAATTACCTATGCCTGGTATGCATTTCTCACCTCCGACTCTAGCATTTGTTGGCACATTACAGACATCAAAGAATGTCTTGTCTTCAAAATCATGGATTATAGATAGTGGTGCCACGCATCATGTATCTCATGATAAGAGTTTGTTTCTGAATTTGTCTTATGATCTAGAATCATCAGTAAATCTTCCTACTGGTTCCTCAGTCAAAATTGCAGGAGTTGGACATATTCATATCAGTGACCACATCAGATTGAATAATGTGCTTTATATACCTGAGTTCAGATTGAATCTCTTGAGTATAAGCCAATTCACTTCTAATCTGGATTCTCGAGTTATTTTTTGACAAATATTCTTGTATTATCCATGATACTATCAAGGGGTCGATGATTGGTCAGGGTGAGAGGATTTGCAATCTGTATGTCTTGGAGTAGTTCTCTGTTGAAGCTTCTGGAGCTAATATGCTAGATACGAGTACATTTTTTTTCAAATCTTGTAATGTCATTGTAGATTCTTCTCTCTGGCATAATAGATTAGGACATCCCTCTTTTGCAAATATTGATCTTATGCAACATGTACTTGGTCTAAAAAATATGAATAAAACTCACCCACATTGTGACGTTTGTCCTATGGCTAAGCAGAAGCATATTTCATTCAACTCTATGAATAATATGTGTTCAAAAGCTTTTGATCTTATTCATATGGACACATGGGGACCTTTCTCAGTATCCACAGCAGAAGGATACATATATTTCCTCACCATAGTGGATGATCACACTAGAGCGACTTGGATATATTTGATGAATTCAAAAGATGAAGCACTCACCATTATTCTTGGTTTCTTGAAAATGATTGAGACACAGTTCAAGACTATGGTTAAAGGAGTTCGTTCTGATAATTCCATGAATTAAAGTTTACTGCATTGTTTCAGGATAAATGGATTATCTCGTCAAAATCTTGCCATGAGATACCATAACAGAATTCAGTGGTGGAGAGACAGCATCAGCATCTGTTGAATGTTGCCAGAGCGCTTATGTTTCAATCTCAGGTTGATTTGATTCACTGGGGTGATTGCATTCTGACAACAGCTTTTTTTATCAATAGATTACCCTCAACTCTTCTGAATAACAACTCTCCCTTTGAACTGCTTTACAACAAGGTACCAGATTCTTATCTCTTGAGAGTGTTTGGCTATTTATGATATTCCTCTACTTTCGTTAAGCAGAGACACAAATTCATGCCTAGAGCTAGAGCATGTATCTTTCTAGGATACCCGGTTGGATATAAAGGGTACAAATTGATGGGTTTGCTGTCTAATACAATCTTCATCTCTAGACATGTGACTTTTCATTAACATGTTTTCCCATGTATTAAGCCTGGTCAGGATTATCATCAGATGGATTTTGAGAATTTTCCATCAGAAGAAGTCTCAAGGCAAAAGAAGTCAGCTACATATACATCAGGTCATAAAGATTCTGAAAATTTATGATGTTCTTGCTGCAAAACCAGTCAGTATTACAGATTCCAGACGAGCTTCTAAGCTTCCTGCATATCTTCAGGATTATTACTGTAATGCAGTCACCTCAGGTATCAAATATCCCATCTCTGATTGTATGTCTTTGGAAAAATTGTCTCTTGAATTTGAAGTCTATTTTTGTGCTCTCACCAAATATCCTGAACCAAAGACATATGCTCAAGCCAAGCTATTCAAAGAATATGTACAGGCCATGGGTGTTGAATTATCTGCAATGAAAAGGACACATACCTGGTTTATTTGTTCTTTACCTCCGCGTAAATGAGCCATTGGCTGCAAATGGGTGTATACAGTGAAGTTGAATGCAGATGGTAGTCTTGAGAGATTCAAAGCCCGTCTGGTTGCGAAGGGATACACTCAGCAGGAGGGGCTGGACTATGTTGAGACATTTTCTCCTGTGGCAAAGCTCACCACAGTAAAAGCATTAGTTTCAGTTTCTGCTGCTAACAATTGGTCGTTGTACCAGTTGGATATTTCTAATGCCTTCCTGAATGAAGACTTAGATGAAGAGATTTATATGAGTTTACCTTAAGGTTATGCACCTAAAGAGGGAGAGGTGTGGCCAGAGAATGATGTATATCGTTTGAAGAAATCCATTTATGGTCTTAAACAGACCTTAAGACAGTGGTTCCTCAAATTTAGTTCGACAGTTTTGAACCTTGGCTTCTCCAAATCTCAAGCAGACAATACTTTTTTCATCAGATCTCATGGCTCTTCCTTTGTGGCTCTACTAGTTTATGTCGATGATATTATCATTGCTAGTAATAGTGCAGAGGAAGTAACACAACTGAAGATGGACTTACAGGCTGCTTTCAAACTAAGAGACTTGGGAGAATTGAAATACTTTCTTGGATTGGAATTTGCGCGCTCCAAGGCTGGTATTTCCATATGTCAGAAAATATGTCTTAGAGTTGTTGGATGAGGTTGGTCAACTGGCTTATAACCCGGCTTCAGTACCCATGGAACCCAACTCTAAGTTGTCTGCATTTACCGGAGAGCCTATCTTGAAAGATCCAGAGGTATATCGAAGACTTGTTGGACGTCTCATGTATTTGACATTAACACGACCAGATATCTCTTATGCAGTGAATAGACTATGTTCATTCTCGTCTCAGCCAAAGAAATTTCACTTGACTGCCGCATACAAAGTTCTACATTATCTCAAAGGAACTATTGGATTGGGGCTGTTTTATCCTGCTGATTCTGATATTGTTTTGAAAGCCTTTACGGATGCAGACTGGGGATCATGTCTTGATACTAGAAGATCTACAGCTGGCTAATGTATGTTCCTTGGCTCATCACTCATTTCTTGGAAATCTAAGAAACAACAAGTTGTTTCTGAATCTTCAGCCGGATCAGAATATCGAGCAATGTCTGTGGGAGCAAAAGAAGTGTCTTGGCTGGTCAAATTGTTGAAGGAGATTCAAGTTTCACAACAAGGTCCAATTCCATTCTTTTGTGATTCTACAACAGCAATTCATATAGGCAGCAATCAAGTGTTTCATGAACGCACGAAACACATAGAGATTGACTTCCACATTGTTCGGGATCGGGTAGAAAGTGGTTTGTTGAAGCTTATGCACGTCCGGACTGATCATCAGCTTGTTGATATCTTTACCAAACCTCTATTTCCTTCTACATTCAAATCCATTCTATCCAAGATGAGTCTCATTTCAATTTATGCCTCATCTTGAGGAGGGGTATTAGGATAGTTGTACCAGTTGGTTTAAATTGATTTATGTACTCCGGTTTATGTTAAACCGGTCAGCTATATATACTTGTGATGTAGCAAACATTTTACCTAAGTGAAACAGAAAATCAGTTTTTACGATTATGCTTTACTCTCTCTTTCACTCATACTATTATATTAATGCGCATACAAATTATTCAGTTGGTGTGCTATATCAAGCATTGACTCATTTGTTTATGTGGTTGCTGATATTGTGTAATCTAGTTTCAACCAGAAAAAGTATTTATATTTAGTTTAATTTTTGCAAGTATATTGAATGAAATCTGAGGTAAAATAAAAGGATTTTTCTTATTGCATAACTTTCTTCTTCTTTTTTTGTCGCAAAGTGATTTTATTGAACGTGAGATGTGGTCACAGACCATTCCAAAGGTACAACGTCACCAAGCCAATAGGTAGGTAACAAAGAATACAAAACAACTAGTCCATAGATTCTAACTCTAAACATTGGTGTAACCAAGACGGGCCATTCCTAGCAATGTAAGATTGATAACGATGCTCTCTGGTTACACTTGTTGCTATGCTGATTGCTATTTGATTCGCAGTGTGGTCGGAGAAAACGATAGACCAACCAGAAATGGACCGTAGAACTAAGAATGCCCTACCCAACAGAGATCTGACTACTGGAAATTGCGTCGGATGCGTTAAAGCGTCCACAAGCTGATGATCCGAAGATTCAAAAACAATGTGTTACATATGCAAATCGGCCAAAGAAGTGGCTGCCCAAATAAACCCTTCAAGGGCTGCCTCCAGTTTGGTCGCCACTCCTGCAAAAGCATTCCTCCCATGTAGAAGTGAGGTTCCCTGATAATTGCGTACAATCCACCCAGCCCCACAAAGGCGACTAGGATGCAGCCATGAAGTCGCAACATTGCATTTGACCATAGGGCATGTCGGTTTTTGCCACTTGGAAACTCCCACTGGCTTAGGCTGTTCTGTCACACGCGCTACCGACCATTCTTGAAAATCATCTTTAGCACGTTGCAAAATCAGATTCGCTGTCCGTACCTTTTGCTCAAAAACAAGGGCGTTTCTTGCTTTCCATATCTGCCACAATACCCATGGATAAGAGACAGCTGCCTCATCTGACGGAGGATGATTGACCAGATAATGGNGCTGATGGAGGATGATTGACAAGATAATGGATATTTAAAAACATCGAGTGAAGTGAAAATCCATTAGGCGGAGTATCCAGACCTGATAAAACCCACACCTCCACAGCACGAGGGCAATGAAACATCACATGTGATATAGTTTCATTGTCTTCCCCACAAGCTGGGCATATAGGGTCCACATGCATTCCCCGTGCGTGCAGACGATCCTTAACCGCCATTGCATAACTTTCTAGTAATTATTTTTACATAATTTTGTTTTATTTTTAAATTTTAACTAAGATAATATTTGTGGTCTTTGCCTAAGATTTCTATAATTAGCATATGGGTGTGACTATGACATGGTCACACAGAAAATACAACTCAAATTTGATTAAGCAACTTCTCAAGCCAACATATATAGAGATCCATATCTTTCTCACTCTCTATGAATATAAATTATAAATGAATATTAGTATTTTTTTTTTTTTTCTTCAGAACTTGTCGTTTGAATTTCACATTAAACATGTGGAAGAAGACCTTGAATTTGATGATAATTTTTTTTTTTTTTAAAGAACGTTGAATTTGATGATATCGATACATAGTTGTTCACATATCGATATGCACAGCAACAACAACAGAAAAAATTAAAAATATAAAACTCGTGATAACATGCACATATATAATTAAATAGCTATAGAAAAACCATCGATCTAAACATATAATGAGACCTTTCTTCTAAAACCACGTGAACTTATAATAGGATAAGAACTTAACTAATAACCTAATATCTAATCATGAAGTTGACTTATTATAATCAAAAAACGAAGAAAGTAAGTAACTTCCACGAATCGACCGTATATATAAACCCAACCTTTAGTCCCTTTATGTCGTCCAAATCGAATCAATAAAAAAAAAAAAAAAAAAAAAAAAAAAATTTTTCTTTTTNCTCTGACTATATTATATGAAAATATACCGACGACCTTACGAGACAAAAGCTTGGCAGAATATTCGAATCTGTCCAGCGGAGACTATGGTGAAGATCCACCCCGATCAAACAACCTCCGTCACCGGAAAAGATACAACAAGAAGTTCACCGTACTTGACGACGGAGAAAGAGAGTTTCACAATTTGGATGAAGTCTTTGGTCTTCAATACACATGGTTGTACCGTCTTTGATTCCAAAGGAAATATAATTTATCGCGTCGATAATTATAATTCCAAGAGTTGCCGTGAAGTTTATCTCATGGATTTGTCCGGTCACGTCTTGTTTACCTTACGTAGACAGGTAATAATATACTCATGTCCTGATCTCGGGTATGAGAGGATGTACGGGTTTAATCCAAAGTCTCAGTAGCATATTTTTTCATGCAAATTTAATTTTTACATAACACAGACTGATAAATGTTTTCTTTTATTTGTGTGTAGAAATTTGGATTGTTCAAGACTTGGGAAGGATATAGATCATCATCCGGGACATATGAATCAACAACAAAACAACAATATTTTCGAGTGAAAAATAATGTTTTCCAAATTTCGAATAAAGATTCGTATAAAGTCATAGCGGGATCGTGTAGAACGGATGAACAAGATTGTTATACGATGATAAATCGCGGATCAAGTTTAGCGATTGAGGACGATAGTGGAAGAATATTGGCAGAAGTGAAGAGAAAACAATCGAAGAACGGTTTGGTGTTAGGAGAAGATGTTTTGACGATGATGGTGGAGTCACAAGTTGATCACTCTTTCATCATCGGACTTGTTTTAGCTCATAGTCTCATCAATTGTAAACTGTAATAAAAGGTAACAAAATCTTTATCCAGCAGTTGCTAATTGATGATTTTTTGGGGTTGTTGTAAAGTAGGTGTTTTTTTTCTTCTAAATCCACAAATTTTGTGTTGTTATCTTTAATCAAAGTACCACTAATGTTAGTACTTGTAAGATAGAGTTTCAATAAAGTGAGCGTAAGCTCTCTTTTTTTCGTTAAAGTTAAAAGATGGGGCCAGTGAATAAATAATTAACTTAATATAGATTTGGTACGGGTAATAAGTGAAGAAAGTCAAATACTTAAGGACCCAACTGATATATTTTATTACGCGCATTATTAAATATGATTAGTTAATTAAGTACCAGCAAAATTATGAAAATGAAAATATTCGTGAGATTTTATTCGATTCCTAGGAAAAGAAGAAGATCTGAATCGTTCATCACTGGAAGACACTAAATCGACGACGCCGCGCCATACCATATCAGATATATACTTTGACTATGATAATTTTAAAGTGATACTCAATTCAGATTTTGCTAGAATGATCATGATTTATTCATGTGAAATTTCTTTCGAAAGGTGAGTTAGATTTTACGATATGATCATGTAAGGCAATTGTTAGACAGATAACAGGACAATAATTAGTTGGAGTTGGAACCATAATCGCAATGTTTAGTAAAGATTACATGAGTTGTTAATCATGAGACATGTTTTGAGAAATTTTTTTACTTCTCGAGTTATCAGGGGAATCTGGAATGTTGAAAACATGATGTATTCAATCTAGCCTTGTATGGAATCATGAAATTTTGATATATATAAAGATCATGATTTTTTAAAAAAATATTTAAAAATCTCGTGTTATTGAACTAGTGATTTAAAAACACTTTTAAATTTGATGTTATTGAAAATATATTAAACATTGAAGTTTTTAGTAATTTAGAGGTATTTTAGTGATTAAATCGATGGAAGAGCATGTCAATGTATGCAGCTTTGCAAGTACATATGCTTATAGAGAGGGAGAGCTAGGATTGGAAAGTACTTTGCAGATTCTATGTGACATTGTTACAATTGAGACTCATGCTACTTTCAAGCATTTTCAATTTGCATTAAATGGGTTGGTGATGAGGCACGATTTGAAACTGGCTTGAGTGGCTATTCTTTAAATGCATGTCATTTTTTGTTTTTCATTACCACGGATAAACATTAACTTACCTTTTGACAGAAATTTCAAATATATACAAACCGGTAAATAAGTAAAAGTTTGCTTTGTTTCCGATTATCCCCTAGACAAACTTTTATTTATTTACATAAAAAAACAATTTATATTTATAAATCGCTTTCTCATCTTTCTATTTTTGGATTTACTTTGAAACTACTTAACACAAATTTATATTCTACAAATAGCTTTGCTCCAAAAAAATTAAAAATCATAAAGTAACATGTTCATTACAATCTAGTTTTAGGCAGACTAGTATCATAGTGCATAAATGATCATTTGGCTTGAGAGAAAGACAGAGATCACAAGATCAAAATATCATCTACCATTCTATTTGAACCAGAGATAAACTCAAAGAGAAAGAGAATCATCTTGTAATTCAAAACAAAAACAAAACAGAAAGAAAATTTTAAAATATGGAGTTGAAGATCTTGGTGCTAGTTGTAATGTTCTCTCTTGTGCTTTCTGTGGAATGCCTGGATACAAGTCATTTAAAATTCTCTATGACGAAATCAATGGAAGAGCATATAATAAACTTGTAAGTAATTTCACATATTTTATTGATACACTTAGATTAAGAGTGAGAGTTTGTCAAGAACTAAATGATGCTTTGGAGAATCTTAAGGAGGTGTTAGAAGGGTTAGAAGTTGTAGGGAACTCTATATGTTATATTTCATGTATGGATATTTTTTCTTTTTCCTAATTTTTTGCTCATGTATTCCTTATATTTTACTTATTTGTTTCTTATGTTTTGCTCATGTATTCCTTATATTTTACTTATTTGTTTCTAATTTTTTGCTCATGTATTCCTTATATTTTACTTATTTACTCATGTAAGCATGCTTATTATTCTGATCTATTTTAAAATACAATAAAAAAACTAATTATTATATGAGATTTTATTTGTAGATGAAAACAAGTTTCGTCACTATACCCAAAATCATCTAAAGTATATTTAAACTCAAAATCATTTAATTAATATTTAGTTGCATCAGAATTATTAAATTTATAGAGACTTTTGTGTATTTTTTAAATTCAGAATCCAATAGAAATATCCATAGTGAAAAAATTTGCAATAAGAACCGCAGCAAAATTCCGGCAACTCTAAATTTTAATAGAGTTCTATAAGAAATGAGAACTAATTCTGCTAACAAATGATGATGCGTATATTAATGTAACATATTCTAATGTTTTCTTAAATATTGGTTCCATTTATTGTGTCTATATATATATTCGTAGTGAAGTCATATTTGTGAAATTTTAATATTACGTGTCTCGTGTTTGCTGCCATGAATGTCTTGCTGTATGTAAATAACTAAATATATTTCAAATTTCACAAACAAAAAAAAGTACAATTTCAATATGCAATGTTGACATATGCAATTATTTATATACGATATTAATTACCATATTATGTAATGCTTCCTAAATAAAAATATATTAAATCTATATGAAAATCGGAAAACTTTCATTCATTTTAACGTGATATAACTAATCTAACCATATTCTACACTCAAGAACCTAATTTAATGTGAATGCACCCAATGACCTAATTCGAACTCAAGACAAGGAGGAAAAACAGAAGAAGACAATATGGGGATTTTCTTCTCAATGTTCTCATCATCATCATCATCATCATCAAGAGATGTGAACATGGTAGATAGATACCATTCCACTAGGCCAAGAGATATGGACATGCCTGATCAATACTATTTCTCTTGGCAAAGAGACATGAACAAGGTACGTAACTACCATTCCTCTAGGCTATCCGATGTTTCCTCGGAAGAAGATGATCAGCTGGTAGACATATACTATTTCCCTAAGAGGTCACTCAGTGTTTCTTCAATCTCTTCGGACGAAAGGTATGCCAGAGAGCTCCATGAAGATGAGCTGTTAGATGAATACTATTCCCCTAAGAGGTCAGTCAATGTTTCTTCAATCTCTTCCGACGAAAAGTATGCCAGAGAGCTCCAAGAAGCTCTGTATTTTTCCCAAGTCTACCAGGATTT
Source organism: Aurinia saxatilis (assembly GCA_900406295.1). Classification (NCBI taxonomy): domain Eukaryota; kingdom Viridiplantae; phylum Streptophyta; class Magnoliopsida; order Brassicales; family Brassicaceae; genus Aurinia; species Aurinia saxatilis. The sequence goes on from OVAP01002649.1 coordinate 12,805, forward strand.
TCCCACGCCGGTTAACCAAGAAGTACCGACCAGAACCGAGAACGCACTCGCCAAAAGGACTAAGCAGCAGGAGATCAAAACCGGAAAAGAACCGGCCAAAACCGAGAACTCTTCGGATACATGGTTTAATCCGTTCTTCGAGATATCACATACCGCAGCCACAACGTGGGCTAAGCAACAAGAACGGGAATTTGAAACCGAGATCGAACCCGGCGAGCCATCTGGAGTGACATGTATGATCTGCATGGACGAAAAGCATCCTTCCGAATTCTTCCAAGGAACAATGACATGCACTCACTCCTACTGCACCGAGTGCACCATCCGTTACGTGACCACCAAGATCGAAGAAAACGTAGCGAGTATCAAATGTCCAGACACGCAATGCACGCAACTGATAGAGCCACACACATTTCGTGATCTGATCACAGGGGACATGTTCAAGCGTTGGGACAAAAACCTGTGCGACACTTGGGTATTATCATGGGAGAAACTTGACTGTCCGTTCGAAGACTGTTCGGCGATGATGGTGGTGGATGATGAAGACGAAGGTGAAAATGCTCGAGAGACAGAGTGCCCATCTTGTCACAGACTGTTTTGCGCTCAATGTAAGGTCAAGTGGCACGCGGGGATTGGCTGTGAGGAGTTTCAGAGAATTAAGAACAATAAGGGGAAGAAGATAATAAAGAGTAGTGATCGCGAAGATAATTTGTTGATTCAAATGGCTGAGAGGAATAAATGGAGAAGGTGTCCTAGATGCAAATACTACGTCCAGAAAGTTGATGGCTGTATGCATATACACTGCAGGTTAGTGTGTTTTATCATCATATTTGGTAGCATTTTTTCTTTCTTTTCTGCTGATAGCATATTGGAATAGTGTTAAGTGTTATCGATTTCCAACTAACAGGCCAATTGACAACTAGTAGAAAGGTCTATGTGATTTATATATTGCTTAGATCTCTTCTATCTTTGAGATGTGAAAAATTCTTCACAGGCTCTCTCAAGATATGCATGAAATACTTTTCACATACCCTTTCGAGATAATAACTCGTCTAGTCATTAATCTCGATAATATCCCATTTTATGATCAATTTCGTGCTAAATCGATTGAACTTTTTTAGGCCGGACTGATTTCGATTATTGAATCAACATATATTCGAATTTTAAATTTATGTTAAGTTCCATGGATTCCAACTAAAAAATTAATTAACAATTAGCGAAAACTCTTATTTCACTTATATATTGCTTATGTCCTTTAGAAGTATAATATTCTTCACATATTGTCCTACAATATTTGTGTTAATTGGCTGTTTTTCACTTGGTGGATCGTTTCGTAGGTGTGGATTTAATTTTTGCTACTGTTGTGGATTAGCAGCCGGACGACTTCACGTGTGCCCAAAAACACAAAGGACAACATTTTTGGGCTTTTAAAACCGATTGACATGCCTAGGCCTTAAAATTTATCTATATTTTACAAGGTAGCGTATTCATATATCTTAGAAGATTTTTGTTTTTATATAAGTTTTGGATGTTTTTTTTATTGGTTTAATTTTTGGATGTTTACACAAATTTTGACTTTATTATATTGAAATTAGACGCTAAAGAATTAGATTAATCTGTTTTTTTTTATAGGTAAAATTTAAGAGATTTTTTCGGTTCAATATAATCAAATTTCAATGCACAACTTATTGAGTTTTTATTGTTTTTTTTGTTTTTAACTTTTTAAACTATGTGGATTGTTTTATTATTGGTCGAACTGATTTGAAATTTATGATAAAATATGTAATGTTTTGAGAAAAAAAATTAATGATTTTTTACAGGCAAAAATCAAAAACATCATATAAAATATCATATAAAATAGAAAAAATTGGTGAAAGAGACACATTTTCAAAAGTTAATTTGTAATGGCAATTGTAGCCTTGAATTGGTGTGGTTTTATAATATCGATTTAGTTGGTTTGAAAAAAAAATTCTTTTTAATTTTTGTAATTATAATAATTCAATTAAAATATTTTAAGAAAACAAATAATTTTTTAAAGATTTAATTAAATATTAAAATATCTGACTTTTTACCTATAAAGTGCTTTCTTCTAACATAATTTGTTCTGAGATCTCGTTATCTCTTATGTTTTTATTTCATGAAAAAATACAAAGAACAAGATTAATATACGGTGAATACAAATTGTGTGTAATGGATGCAAAATGTAAATGACGGATACAAAACGTGTATGATGGATACCTTTAATGGATACCTTTAATGGATACTAAATAATGCACATGAATGATGAATACATTTCATGGACAATGAATAATAAACATGGACGATGGATGTGTGTAAATGGGATGCAAAATGTGTATGATAGATACAAGGCGTGTATGATGAATACATTTAATGAATACTAAATAATGCACATGTATGATCGATTCATTTCATGGACAATAAATAATAAACATGGACGATGAATACAGTCAATGGACAATGAATAATAAACATGAACGATGGATACATTTCATGGACAATTGACAAACGATGAAGAAATTATTAAACAAAATTAGACAATTCAAAACTCTTTAATCGACGTTGGATATTTAATTCTTCTTTTTTTGTTAAAAACAAAAAATTACAACTTTACAAATACAAAAAAAAAAAATTGAATTTAAATAAGCAAAACCAAATCCGAATTAGAACTGAATAATAATTGTGTTACCAAACAAAAACTGAATTTAAAATTATAATAATTATTTAACAAAAAAATGTATCAATTCACAAAGATTATTTAAAACAAACATATTTCACAAATAACATTTAAAAAAATATCATTCACCAAAATTTTCCAATAAGATATCTTAGAACACCAATTGATATGCTTAAACTTATTTATATTTTACAACGTAGTGTAAAAAGGTATCTTAGAAGACATTTTTGATTGATAAGTTCGGGGTGTTTACACAAACTTTCACTTAATTATGATATCTAGACGCTAAAGAATTAAAATAGTATCAACTATTGGCTTACAGCTATCTCCATCAATTAGTTCCCTTTTTAATTTCTTACAAATGTTTTACTAAATCGTTTAATCGGTTTCTCTGGGCTATATTATGTTCTTCGTGACGCATTGCTATGTATCTTCATTACTTAATAAAACCTGATATCAAGATTCAAGAACTGAGCTAGGACAATATTTGACTAAACGTTTATAAAATCTAAAATGTGTTTACTTTGAATTGTACCATATAAAAATATTTTAAACACGTGATAGCACATATGTTACCTATGTAACTATATAGTACGTATAGTCTTTTCCTCATGAATATATGGGCTGCAACTGGTAGTAAGTGAGAGGAATAAATAGAATGAGAGAGTAATAATTTAGTGGAATAAAAATTAGCAGAATTAGAGTACTTAGAGTAATAAAAGGAACAAAAATAATAATTGCAGAGGAATAAAATTCCTCTCCTAAAAAGAAGAGGACAAAATCTCAGCGTAATCACCCATTTTTCCTCTAATTAGGTAGGTCCCACTATTACTCTCAAATTTTTTTTTTACTTCTAAATGGTATCATTTTAGCAGAATAAAGAGTAATCATCAATTACTCTGTATTTTATTCCTCTAGAATGACAACCAGTTGCAGCCATGAATATTTATACCTAAAATTTAATGAGAAAATAAGTAAAGATGTGAGGTTTCTTTCATTTTGTTTCTAGGGACAACAAAAAGGCATTTTGACTACAATTCAATCGCTTAAGATTCCATATTCCAATGCTAATTAATCTTCATCAATCACTAATTAATCCTACACAATTAACCAAAAAACGACCCTTCGAATACATCCAACGCCATTATTTAACGTGCATGAATGAACCTGACTCAATGCAGAACAAAAGAAAAATATAAACAGAACAAGAAGATATGATGAATGATGGATCATCCTCATCATCATCATCAAACACAAAGATGGACGTTGATGTATTGGTAGATGAAACCTACTTCTCTGCTTTATTCGATTACGATGAAGTTTTCCCAATCTCCGACGAGAACTACGCAACGGAGCTTTGTCTCCAAGAAGCTCTCTTCTCTTCTTTGATCACTACTCCAAAGGTTGAGATGATCACTCCAAAGGTAGAAATCAATGATCATCATCATCCCCAAGTCCAAACCCATTTCTCCACGGGGATCAAACAAGAACCAGACGTCAAGATCGAGAACGAATCTTCCGAACCATTAAGAAGGTTATGCATGATCTGCATGGACGAGAAACCAATTTCCGACATCTTCCGTGGAACAACAACATGCACTCACTCTTACTGCACCGAGTGCACCATCCGCTACGTAGCCACCAAGATCAAAGAAAACTCATCGAGGATCAAATGTCCTGACGTGGAATGCACGCGACTCATCGAGCCCTACACGTGCCGTGATCTGATCCCGAAGGAAGTGTTCGACCGTTGGGAGAAAATCTTGTGCGAGTCATTGATCTCTGCGTGGGACAAATTCTACTGTCCGTTCAAAGACTGTTCTGCAATGATGGTGGCCGATGAAGGAGAAGGTAATGGTAACGTGACGGAGACGGAATGTCCGTCTTGTCACAGATTGTTTTGTGTGCAGTGTAAGGTTACGTGGCACGCGGGGATTGGTTGTGAGGATTTCCAGAGATATGGGAACTCGAAGAAGAAGAGTAGTGATGAAGAAGATGCTATGTTGATTCAAATGGCTAAGAATAAGCAATGGAGAAGGTGTCCTAGTTGCAAGTACTACGTCGACAAAGTCGATGGCTGTATGCATATAAAATGCAGGTTAGTGTTTTTAATAATTACATTAGTAGTTTTTATAAACATTAGTTTACGTTATCACTATTATAATTTATATGCATGCTTGTTGAGATTATTTTGTAGGTGTGGATTTGAGTTTTGCTATGCTTGTGGATCAGTATGGGCACCTCATCACGTATGCCAAATTCGTACCTAGAGGCCAATCGATCGATTCGTTTACAAGGAAAAAAATCTAGTTAATCAAAGCGTGGATTATGCATTTTCTATGTTTTAAATGTTTTCATTATTTTGAAATAAAATTAATTTTGCACCGTATAAAGTATAAACTTGAGCTTATAGACGTTATTGAAATTGGAGCCCATGAACTAACTAAACTGGATTTAAGGCCCATTAATAAATTTACAATGGAAGGCAAATTAATTGAAAATTTTAGTCCTCATAAAATAATTTGTTGATTCAAAAGGTAGAAATAGAATGTTAATTCGACGCTGATTCAAAACTAAAAAGCTAAAGCGAAAAAGAAGAGTAATAAGAGAAAAGAGGTCCAAATTTGCCCTGCTTCAGAGACAGCTTTCTACATGGTCAATAATTGCATTTGCCTTGGGGAAAAAATCATTTTTCTCTTTAAAATCCAAAGTGTTTATTTTAAAAATTATACGTAATTATTTTTAAAAATATAAAAGTTGAAAGGGTACTTTTTTTGTTTTTGACCAAAATTGAATGGGGTACATTAAATAATGCATTAGGACCTACTTGATTGTCCGTATAACCCCACCAAGACAGTTGAATGGGTACATCATTTTCTTTAAATCAAAATTTCCTTTTATAATAGACTTTATATATTCTTTGGAATGCAATGTTCTTGTAAAAAATGAAAAATAATAGTAGAAAGGAACAAAAACACGTGAACTGCACTGCTTTTGGCCTCTAGGGTTTATTAAAAAAATGCATTAGAATATACTCTATATAGGAAAAAATAACGAGGGATCAATAATACAATAAACATCGACCTACTCAGGTGGATTATTATGGGAACAGTGGACACATCGAAACTCGTATTTATTATGCTTCCAATGTTCCAATATACAAAGTGTAAGCCTCAAGCTCAAAATTGTAAATTTGTTTATTTTGTTCGGAATTTGCTATGGTCACAAAAAGCAGAATATATGGCAGAGATAATTTAGTACTAGACATTAATATTGTTGGTTTGACTTGGGCTTTTCTTTTATGGGCCAAATAATACAGTGTT